>APFE031559146.1:86047-264639 GCA_000404065.3 Pinus taeda
ATATCATGCCTGTTAAATAACTTATATGATTATAGAGTAAGTCATACTTCATTTGAAATATTTTATAACATACCATTTATAAAGAATTTTCGGGAAATGGACATCCATACAACCTAAAAACATCATTATACTAATTAAATATCCTTCAAAATAAAATCTACAACGTCCATTTTTTATTTGAAGTTCATCATTGGATTACTGGAATATATTATTATAAGGATTACCAAGCTTTTATACCTTCCCGCCTGCTGGGAAATCAACCTAGTAGCAAAGGTTTAATGTCTTGATATTACAAAAGTTATATCTGTTATCTACTAACCAAAAACATCTACCATAATAAACAATAGATAACAATGGCTTTATGGTCAAGACCTCATTACAATGTTCATTTTGGCAATGTACATACAACCAGATGCAAAAAATATATCTATTGTGAAAAAAATTCATTCAAGAGAACTACTCGACTGGAACTGCCAACCATGACCCAAGGATTTAGCATAAAGTAGCACCCACCATGAAGTGCCAACCATGAAACACTAACCACAGTAATCCAAACTTGAGCAATATACCTCCATCCTTACCGCTGCAAGTGCCAGAGCAATGCATATTATCCCATAATTGATTCTTAAAACCACTGAATAGACTGGAGTGCAAAAATCTTCGTGAACTCATTTCTTCCTCTGCATACATGCAATTCAATGTCCCTAATTTCCTGTACTTACAGTGATCTAAATGGAAGGCCCTCATAGTTCCAGAATTTTTCTCATAGTAAAAAAACATAACACCCTCCTTGCGATGTTAACCATACCCTGTATTCTCAGAGGAATCCAACCTGATTCCCATTGTATTCCTACAACTACGTCGAGATGCATCTAGTGCATGAGAGTGAATAGCATCGCAATTCCACAACTTCATTGAACAATACGACATTCAATTATACAACATGGGACAACCTGTGATAATTCGAGTTTGACTCTAATTGGAGGCATGGTGGATGCTACTGTCAGTGCTTTGAAACATGCTCCTGAGCGCCTTTAGCTAATGTGGCTTACAAACACCTCTCAATGAGGCTTTTCTAGATTCACTATGCCCAGATTGTCTTACTATATTAGATTGAGATGGAGAAAATAGATATTTACAGAGACTCCATAAAATGTGTGTGTGAGAAGAGATAACTGAACCATAACAAAATAACCAAGAGAATGTAAAAAATAACCCCAACTGCTGAACTAGGAGAACATACAATTGCATTGAATCCTAAACTAGGATAACATACAAATGCTAGGGCAGAATGACCAGTAATCGAGCAGATATCACCTCCAACGCAGGAGCGTGAAGATATATATTTTCATGTCACAATATGTGCTCATTATAGTCCTTTTCATTACAATGATTACATGCTTTTCATGTCACCGCGCTCGTCACTTGGCGTTCATGAAAACGTATAATGTCTGTCTAGTCATCTAGACTATCATAATGTGAATGCACATCGTGGGGAAAATATACAACATCCATTATATATAAATTAATAAGATGTATATATTTTTTAATTATAACTAGTACTTTTACAAACTACAACTAGAAAACATATATATCCATTCACAATGACCAATCTAAATTTGTGAGAGTGATCCATACCCATATTCTTATGCTCTTGAGAGTGATCAACAGGAAGAGCCAGATGTCCCAAATCATGCCCGGGTAGGGGAAAAGGAGCATATTCTCTTATTTTTAGATCCAAGGCTATCAACAGTGAAAAAAATTCTCAGAGGAGAAAGAAAGAGTCTGCATTATTTTTAGTTCAATAGTTGGTGGGTATTTAATTTCGAAGTTTTGCCTCGCAGGAAATTTTAAATTTCTACTTGTTGATCTATGAATTTAGCACCAACTCAGGTCTCATAATGTGACCAAGTTGATGTGTATAAGTCGACACATCTGACTCCTATTCTAGTGCCATCAAGTTATTTTTTTCCATAAAAAAATTAGACATAGAAATGTTACACAAGAAATCGTATGAAGACATTATATAGACAATGAGCTTTCAATGGGTTAGTATGCCTCCTACAATCGATTTGAATGTAACACCGTCCTCCCACATCTACCCAAGTAACCGGAAAACTGGGGTAAACATGTGGCGAGATGCTACTATAATTGGATTCAACCTCCCATGTGACCTTAAGGAAGTGGAATCAATGGAAACACAACATACATACCTTCCACATCAGCTATAGGAATCCTAGGAACCATTCCAACCACTTAGGTAGCTAGCCCCTGTGTCTCACTGAAATTTTTGACCACTTGACATCTAGACACTCTCATGCTATAGGTTTGCTAGCATCCAGGATGCTCTGGACACTCACATGACAAGGCACGCCAGCATCCTCGAGATTTGAGCCACTTTTTCAAGCCCAGAGCTAGGGTCACTACCTAGAATTGAATGACACCTTCAGAACAAAGAGATAACAAGGAAATAATGATGCAAAAGTAAATACTTGAACAAGCTCTTAAACTAACCTCTAATAGCCAAGACATGCATTTCATTAAACATATCACAAATATGTAATCTATAGGTGTAAATAACAATTTTAAGCATAGGGATCTTATACCTATCTGAAAAAAGCTTACAACCATTTTTCCCTCATATCATTTACTGCATTATCATCTATTAGGTCATAGATACATTATCCATTCATTTACAAGTAAAAACATGATGAGAGACACACATAGCCACTATCATAAAATACATACATAACCCGCATAATAGCAAAAGAAATACCAATGAAATCACAACCATATGATCTACATATAAACCAATATACTACTCATAGAAATACAAGGAGAAATAACCTCATATTGACGTTGATGCAAAATCCAAACCCGGGATGGGACTACCACATTCCACATGACCATAGAATGGCTGAGCCAAATCTCTCTTCAGCCATTCACCCCTGTGCCATATTCCAAGCATGAATGTGGGACTCAAACCAAAAGAACCAACTAAGGCATCTTGAGGCTATACCACCTCACCCTCATCAATAGAAACTAGGCTTTACTGTAATCCATCCCGAATCACTAGGCCAACACAATGAACATGTAATAACATACTTTACCATGATCTCCACCCGATCACTAGGCCAAACAAGCATGGATGCGCCAGATTTCTCCACCTACACCATGAGTAATTTTCTTGTCTCCTAGTCTCTCAAGCTTTACCTCAATCCACACCAGATCACTATGCCCTAAACCAAGACCCACTCTCTAGGATTTAATGCATATCCCAACCCGAGATTACTAGGCCCAATGGAGAGCAAACCACCTCTTGGCTTTACCATATATCTTGCCATTCACTAGTAAGGATTCCTAGGCCCAAAGAGTCAATACAAAATCTGGCTTTACCGCAACCCATAGTCTGGTTCAGGGGTTACTAGGCCATGTGTTCTATCATTCAAAGATCCACCTCACTCAGCCTCGAATCCATCTAGAAATCCAAATCAAATAAAACATGATAACCCCATCACACAATGACTATTCGGAAATGGAAAGGCTAGGCTGAAAACACTATCACACCTAGAAAAACCCATGTTGTAACAATAAAAGAACCATATGCAATACCATGCATGCCAAATATAGCAAGTAAAATACACATGCAAATCGATACCTACAAAGAATATTGTTGTAGCTTCTTGATCCTTCTCTTCCTTGTGTGATATATGCTTCCTCTTGCCTTATTTCCTTTCTTTATCAAATGCCAAATGATCCAAGAAAAATATAAGTGTCCAAGAGTGAGAGAGAGAGAGAATAATGAGAGAGCTCCAAAACTGAACTGACAAAAGGTTACAAACTAATCCTCAAAAGCCTTTTTATCATTTAGGCCTCTATTTTCTTCATTTTCCATAATTTTCCTTCATTTTCCTCCTCACATGCAACCTATGACCTTTCACCTTTCTTTTCTCCTAATTTCCATTATTTTCATAAATAAATGTGCCAAAAATGTCATTTTGCCTTTCCAAATCCTTAGCCATTGCCTTTTCCAAATTCCTTAGCCATAATAAACCAAATGAACACCCACTAGGATGTTTTTCCCAACATTCAACTTGGAATATGTGTCCCATCAACCGTGGTTATTATTTTTCCTTTATTAACTTTTATTACATAAAATTTTCACGAGGGATGTTACAGAACCCTCCCCCTTGGGGGACACCATCCTCGGTGTTCAACCACACCTATACCTCAACAAAACCATTGAAAAATAAACATAGTACCCATGGAGCTTTATAACATATCTCGATGCAGTATTTACAATGATCACCCTGCTGAGAAGAAAACCGACATGACAACATAACAAGCATAACATCATAATGATATGACACCCATACCACTTATTGGAGCTTTTTAACATAACTCATGCCTCTATTTACATCCATATTCATATGTACATATACCAAAGACATATACCAAAACACCATATCCAAACTCCTTTGCCTCAACCGACAAAAAATGAAGGATACATAGCTCGCATTTGATCCACCATCTCCCATGTAGCTTCATCGCCCCCCAAAGTGCTTCCACTATAATTTAACCTACTTGATTGCTCGGTTTCAGAGCATGAGCACCTTTTTTGGTAATATGCACTAAGGCTCTGGCTAGAATTCTCCATCTGGTTCCACCTGTAAAACATCATGGACTTTCACTATCGGAGGTAGTACAAGTCGATAGGCTACTGGCCCAATCCTCTCAACAATACTGAAGGATCCACAAATCCGTAGTGCCAGCTTGGCACATGATCCAATCAGCAAGGAGGTATTCTTTGGTTTGATGTGCAAGTATACCTACTGCCCAACCTGGAACTCCTTGAACAACCTATTTCGATCTACATAGCTCTTATGCCTATCCTATGTTGCAACTTGCCTTTAGATTATTATTTATAACCTGAATTTCTTGTTCCATGTCTTCCAACATGTTCGGTCCAATCAAAGCCCTGTTAACTGGATCACTCCAACTAATGGGATTATTGCAACTCCGCCCATACAATAGCTGGTCATAGCAAGAAGGTCGGTGCTGAGAGAAGAAGACCCCCACTATTGATACCCATTGTTGTAAGCGAACTCTACCAGTGGAAGATACTCTTCCCACTTTTGATGTTGATGCATCATGTACATCCTCAACATGTCCTCCATTATCTTGTTAACCCTCTCTATCTTTCCATCTGTCTGCAGATGATAAGTTGTACTGAAGGCCAATTTTGTGCCCAAACCTGCAAACAACTCCTTCCAAAACTTGGAACTGAACTTTGCATCCCTGTATGACACAATCTTCTTTTGAACTCCATGCAATATGACCACATCTCTAATGAATACACGTGTTATATCACTAGCTGAGAATGTAGACTTCACTAGAATAAAGTGTGCAACCTTTTTCAACATGTACACAACAACCATGATGGAATCATGTTGTCTCACTAGCCTCAGAAACCCTGTGATAAAGTACATGGACATGACCTCCCATTTCCACTCTAGAATCAGAATTGGTTGTAGCAGTCCACTTGGATGCTTACACTCTTCCTTCACACACTGAAAATCAAAACACCTAGCCACAAACTCTTCTACATCCTCCTTCAGATTTGGCCAATCATAAAATTTCTTTACTGCGGTCAATGTATTCTGATAGCTTGGGTGACCTAAATATCGTTTCGCATGAAACTCCCTCAAGATCACCTTCTTGAGCTCACTATTGTCTGACACATATATCCTGCCTCTGAATCTAACCAGTCCATCTGTTGTAATACAATAGTCCACATCTTGTGCACCTGCACATGTACATGTACTACCACCTGTACTCGTACTCTATTGCAACCTATGCCCAATATCCATATACATGACATCCTGCTAACCTGCCTACAATATCTTATCCTGTAATTTTTTCCAATAGAAGCTCATAACTACTAAGTGATTTACCTGTACCACCTGCTAAGATCATCTACCACTTTGTTCTCCATTCCTTTGATGTACCTAATCTTGTAGTCAAACTCATTAATCATGGGAAACCATCTAGCTTACCTGGCATTCAGATTCGGTTGGTCATACAAATAACTCAACCCAATGTGATCACTCATCAGCACAAACCTCTTACCAAGAAGATATTTCATGCACATCTTCAATGCATGTATGATTGTTGCTAACTCAAGATCATGTGTTGGGTAGATCTACTCGTGCTCGTTTACTTTTCACGACTCATAGAATACCACCTATCCATTCTACATAAGGACTCCACCAATTCCTCTCTTGAAATTATATGTACATACTACAAAATCCTTGTTAGGATCTGCAATAATTAACACTAGAGCATGTGTCAACAACTGCCTAAGCTGCTCCAAACTGGCCTCACGCTCATCTTTCTGGTCAAACTTCTTACCTTTCCTTTACAATGATGTAATAAGATAAGCAATCTGTGATAATTTTCTGATGAACCTCCTATAATGAATTTCCAATCCCTTGAAAGCTATCACGTCATCCACATTCCTGGGAGCTACCCACTCCATCATGGTCCTTATCTTTTCTAGTGTACTGCTATGCCCTCCTTGGAAATAACATGTCCCCAGTAGTGCAACTCAGTTTGAAAGAAACTGCACTTGTTGAGCTTAGAATACAATTGATGCTCTCTCAACAACCTCAAAACTGCTGCTAAATGCTTGGCATGCTCTTCCTCATTTTTAGAATATAACAATATGTCATCAATCAACACAATAAAAAAATTATCCAAATACGAAAACAACACACTATCCATCAAGCACATAAATGTAGTTGGAGCATTAGCCAAACCGAATGGAACTACAACAAACTCATAATGCCCATACCTGGTCTGGAAATTTGTCTTGTAAATTTCCTCCTCTTTGATGTGTACTTGGTGATATCTGGATCTCAAGTCGATCTTAGAGAAAACTATTGCTCCCTTCAACTGATTGAACAAGTCTTCAATCCTCGGTAACGGATACCCTTTATTGATAGTCACTTTGTTCAATTGCCTATAGTCAATGCATAATTTGAGAGTACCATCTTTATTCTTCACAAACAATACCGGTGCACCCCAAGGCAATACACTTGGTCTTATCCTTTTTCCATCATTTCTTTCAACTGCAACTTCAACTCTACCAACTCAAGTGTGCTCATCCTGTAAGGTTCTTTTGATGTTGGAGTTGCCTCTCGCACTAACTCAATAGAAAATTCTACGTCCGTGTGAGGTGGAAACTTTGAAATCTCCTCGGGAAACACATCCTTAAACAACTGTAGAATTGGGTACTTGCTCAAAACCTTTGCATCCCCAATTTCCTTACCTTTGTCACTATAAATATGTACAACAAATAACACACACCTTTTCCTGTGATTTCGCTTTGCCTGCATAGTTTTCACCATCCTAACTGATGTGGCTTTTGTTTTTCCCTGCAAGACTCTTGGTTCCCCATTGTCATCCACACACTCAAATTCTTTGTTATGACAATCTACCTTGGTTCTATGGAGGTAAAACCAATCCATGCCCAACAACATGCTGTATGATCCCAATGGTAACACATTCAAATGTGTTATGGTAGGCATACCATTCAAATCAAATGCACAAGCTCTTACCCAATGATGAAATCACTTCTTTGTACCTATAGCCAACTGCACTAACCAAGATTCTGCATGAAATTCCTTACTCAAACCACACTTATCCACCAAGTCAGGACTAACATAGCTATAATTAGATCTAGGGTCAATCAATATAGAAATATTTTGATCACAAAGCTTGCCATCCAACTCAATGATAGATGCCTAATGTCCTGCCTGTTTGCTATCCAATGTTTCATAAATACGAGGAATGCTCTGACCAACATCCCCAACAGTCTGTGACTCCTACACATTATGTATTTGAGGCCTACCACCCTGATTTTGTGGATAATCTCTCTTAATATGCTCCTTACTGCACGTTCAACACTATAACTGACCAGTACCCTCACCTCTATATTGTTGTTGTTGTGACCCATGTCCCTGTCTAGCTGCATTGAACCTCTTTTGTGGTGCCACATTTTCTTTCTCATCTACATTCTGAGGCCTTTCTATTTTTGGATGCCATTTACCTTTACCTTTGTCTTTCCCTTTCCAACCTTGCTGCGATTCATTCGTATGGTTTGACTGTACATAGAAATGTTTCAATTTCTCAATAACTTCTTCAAGTGGTTGAGGCTCACCATACTCAATCTAATCTCTAAATGTTAATGGCAATCCACTAACAAATCACTAAAATTAAGCCTCCTCATCTTTAAGATATAGTACATACCTCAATAGCTCTAGAAACTTGGTCATGTACTCTTCATCTGTCATTGGTCCCATATTTAGATCATAAAATGCTTTGGCCTTACTATTGTAGTACATTTTTGACAAGTACTTCTTCCTAAAAATCCCCTTGAACTCATGCCAACTCAAGTCATCGGTCCTGATGTCTCTAACCCACTTCACATCTTCCAACCAAATGTATACTTTACCTCTCAGGTTGAAGATAGCTACTATGGACTTCATATTATTTCTGTAATTATGCAACTCAAATAATTTCTTCATCCCAAGCATCCAAGCCTCTGCATCTTCCGGCTTCTTCACATCTCCATAAAAATTAGGTGGCTTCACTTTCTTAAAATCATCAAGAAATTATCCCCTATCACTCCTCCTATAAGGATGATAATGATGACAATCATGATGCCTATCAAAACCAGAACTAGAATAATACATATATCCATCACCTCTCCTATCCAGAGTATCAACCAATCTGCCATCTCTAACAATGTCATCTCTATCTGAACTGTAACCACCATGAAACCTACTGCCATATGCCCCATTAGTTTAGTCCTCTTGTCCATGGATGATCCAAAGTGGCCCTTGTCACTACAATTCTGATAAACTCTGAAGAAGTATTGCAGTAGCTTCTGCTTGTTTCTCTTGTGCGTGTATCATCCTGTCATTGTTTTCCTTACAACTCCTAATTTCTTCCTTCAAGCTTCTCAATGTGTCTACCATCTTGCTAATGATTTGATCTCTTTCCTACAAGGCATACTATTTCAACTAAACCAAATCACAAAAAATGAACTTACCTTAGCAAAATTCATGGAGGATATCTCATCTGCAAGATCATCAAATCAATGTGATACATGTATAAACATAATCATAACAATAAATAGACATATAATACATAAGAACATAACCATGTAACCATCAATCTAGCTAGAGTCCAGTCATTAATGCATGACCATATCAACTACACATACCATGACCTCATGCATGACAATAACAACCATACCAATCTACACTGACAATACACGAGCATAAAAACATGTAACCAATCATACACATGATGACATACTTCATAACAACAACATACTCTTCCACATGGTGACATCACTACAACCATGAATGATACCATGCATATGCAATAAGCACATAGACCCACAAGGATGATTAATCACACATTCAAATGACATGAATGCATGACCAACACACCACCCACCTAGTTCGAGGGGTGAACCATGCTCTAATACCACTTTGTAACACCCTCCTCCCACATCTACCCAAGTAACCGTCCAATCGAGTTAAACATGTGGCGAGAGGCTACTATGATTGGATTCAACCTCCCATGTGACCTTAAGGTAGAGGAATCGACGGAAACACAACATACAAATATTTCACATCAACTAGAGGGCTCCTATGAACCATTCCAACCACTCAAATAGCTAGCCCCTCGGTCCCACTAAAGTTTTGACCACTTGACCTCTGAACGCTCTCATGTTATAGGCCTACTAGCTTCTACGAGGCTCTGGACACTCTCATGACAAGGAATGCTAGCATCCAGGGGCTATTTTTCTCAATGTTGTGCTAGTGTCCCTTGGATTTGAGCCACTTTTTCAAGCCCAGAGCCCGGGTCATGGCCTATAATTGAATGACACCTTCAGAATAGAGAGATAAAAAGGAAAGAATGATGGAAAAGTAAATACTTGAACAAGCCCTTAACCAGACCTATACTAGCCATGACAAGAATTTCATCAAACATATCACAAATATGTAATCTACAGGTGTAAATAATGGTTTTAAGCATAGGGATATCATACTTATCTGAGAATCACTAAGAACCATTTTTCCCTCATAGCATTTTCCGCATTATCGTCTATTAGGTCATAAATACATTATAAATTCATTTACAAATAAAAACATGAAGACAACTATACATAACCACTATCATAAAATACATACATAACCCGCATAATAGCAACATAAATACCAATGAAATCATAGACATATGATCCACATATAAACCAATATACTACTCATAGAAATACAAGGAGAAATAACCTCATATCAATGATGCAAAATCCAAACCCAAGATGGGACTACCACATTCCACCGGACCATAGAATGGCTAAGCCAAATTTCTCTTCATCCATTCACCCCCGTGCCATATTCCAAGCATGAATGTGGGACTCAAACCAAAAGAACCAACTAGGGCATCTCGAGGCTAAACTAGCTCACCCTCATCAATAAAAACCAGGCTTTATCGTAATCCATCGTAGATCACTAGGCCAACACAATGAACATGTAATAAGAGGCTTTACCATGATCTCCACCAGATCACTAGGCCAAACAAGCATGGATGCCACCAGATTTCTCCACCTACACCGTGATGAAGTTTCCTATCTCCTAGTCTCTTAGGCTTTACTGCAATCCACACCGAATCACTAGGCCTTAAACCGAGACACACTCTCCATGATTTACCGCATATCCCAACCCGAGATTACCAGGCCCAACGGAGAGAAATCCACCTCTTGGATTTACAATATATCCTGCCATTCACCGGCAAGGATTACTAGACCCACTAAGGCAATACAAAATCTAGATTTACCACAACCCACGGTTTGGTTCAGGGGTTACTAGTCCATGTGTTCTATCATTCAAACACCTCACTCAGCTTTGAATCCATCTAGAAATCCAACTCAACCAAAACATGAGAACCCCATCAGACCATGGCTATTTAGAAATGGAAAGGCTATGCTAAAAACACTATCACACCTATCAAAAACCATGCCATAACAACAAAAGAACCACATGCAATACCATGTATACAAATCTAGCAAGGAAAATACACATGCAAATCAATACCTGCAAAGAATATTGTTGTAGTTTCTTGATATTGCTCTTCCTTGCTTGATCTTTACTTCCTCTTGCATTCTTTTCCTTTCTTTATCAAATTCCAAATGCTCTAAGAAAACACTAAGTGTCCAAGAGTGAGAAAGAGAGAGAGAATAATGAGAGAGCTCCAAAATTGAACTAAAAAAAGGTTAAAATTTGATCATCAAAAGCCTTTTTATCAATTAGGCCTCTATTTTCTTCATTTTCCATTATTTTTCTTCATTTTTCTCCTTGGATGCAACCTGTGACCTTTCACCTTCCTTTTCTCCTAATTTCAATTATTTTCATAAATAAATGTGCAAAAAAATCCATTATTCTTTTCCAAAGCCTTAGACATAGCCTTTTCCAATTTCCTTATTCATATAAACCAAATGAACACCCACTAGGATGTTTTGCTCCACATTCAACTTGGAATAAGTGTCCCCTCAACAAAATCACTGAAAATTGTGTGGTGTGTCATTCAAGTGCATGTATTTTTCTATGAAGATATTTTGGACCTAAAATGGGTATTTTTCATACATTAGGATCTAAGATCCAGGCATGTATTTGACGATGCATTAGTGGATACTAAGCATAACAAAGATGGCCAAAAAAATGAGAGAGGAATTAGAGAACATCAAAGAAATTGATATCCATGATGATGTTGAAGATGGTTATGTTTAGGCATAAGAAGACAACAGTATGGATGATGTAGAAAATGATGATCCAAATACACCTGATAATATAATGGTTTACAATCAAATTTCAATGATGATGAAGATGATGCTGGTCAAGATGAGGATTGTAACAACCCTAGCTAAAAATCCATGTAAAAATATATAAGACCACGGTTGATGGGACACCTATTCCAAATTGAATGGTGGGAAAAACATCCTAGTGGGTGTTCATTTCAGCTATTATATGGCTAAAGGAAATTGGGAAAGGCAATGGAAAAGGCTTTGGAAAGGCATGAGGCATTTATTGGCATTTTATGTTTTAAAATAATGGAAATTAGGAGAAAACGAAGGTGAAAAGTCATAAGTTGCATGTGAGGAGGAAACTGAAGGAAAACAATGGAAAATGAAGAAAATAGAGGCCTCATTGATAAAAAGGATTCTGAGGATGAGTGGGAAATCTTGGTCAGTTCAGTTTTGGTGGAGCTCTCCTCTATTCTCTCTCTCTCATACTCTTGGATAGGAGCACTCTTGGAGAGTGTGGCATACTTGGAGTTTTAGAGAAACAAGGAGAAGGAGGAGCAACAAAGCACAAGAGGACATCAAGATCAATAACTACAATGGGTTTTTCTTGTAGGTACCGAGTTGCATGTATGTTTTCCTCACTATTTTTGGAATGCATGGCATATTAATGTGGTTTATCGGTCATGATATGTCACTGACATGGATGATTTACTAGATTGATAGTGGATTTTCCTAGCCTTGCCATTTCTTGGATGCCATGGTGTTGTGGGTTTATTTCTTTGTTTTTCTGGTTGGTTCTCATGTTTTCTTTAGCTTGGGTTGATTTAATAGTTCTTGGAAGCCTTGGTTGGAACAAATGATCTAGAGCCCTAGAAGGCTTGGGTATAGACCAATATGATGATGGTTTTGTGATGTCCGACCGTGAGGTGGAATCATTTTCTGATGGGTTGAGGTGGTTTGCCTCTGGAAGCCCTAGAGGGTTTTGGATTGATGTGTTTTATGAGATCCCACATTCATGCTTGGAATATGGCACGAGGGTGAATTTCTCAAGAGAGATTTGGATCAACCATTCTACAGTTGAGTGGAATGTGGTAGTCCCATCCGGGGTTTGGCTTTTGCATCATTAATATGAGGTTATTTTTCCTTGTTATCTCATGAGTATTATACTGGTTTATATGTGGATAATATGGTTGTTGTTTCCTTGGTAGTTTTGTTGTTGATTATGCTGGTTATGAATATGTATTATGACAGTGGCTATGTATGGCTCTCATCATGTCTCTACTTGTAAATGAATGAGAAATGTGTCAATGGCCTAATGGATGAAATTGCAGCTAATGTGATAAGAAAACAATTCCTAAAAGCAAATCTCAAATAAATATGAGACCCCTATGCTTAGATATGTTATTTACACATGTAGGTTACATATTTGTGATATGTTTGACAAAATTCTTGTCATGGCTAGTATGTAGGTTTCAACACCATACAGAAATTACTTGCATATGAATTATAATAAACAAAAAATAAACAATGGTGAGACAATAAAAGATAAAACAGATATACATAGAGATTTTCCCCTGGATCCCAATACCGGGACTACCAGATTGATTTTTCATTATGTTTCTTTCAATGTTAAAATACATATATATACACGTCGAAGCATCCATAAACCCCAATCCATTAACCCTGGATTAGAACATAATTGTAGTTCCCTTGACTGGATCTACAAGATACCATGGACAGAAAACCATCATGCCCAAAACCATGTGCAAAATCCATGCACAAAACCATAGGTAGGTCCACCCACCTAATATAGGGTCCAAAAAAAAAATTCTCGGAACCCCATGCAGGGGGCCAGCAGTCACCCCCCCTATGACCTCCCAACGCAACGTACAGGGGGGGCTACTACCCCCCTGTGACCCCCTTGTGTTTGGTGTAGTCATGAAAAGAATATAACACAACCCAACATAGTAGGGGTCCAGTCAAGGGCTTGTTCAAGTAATTGCACTTGTATCATAATTTCCTTGTTAACTTTCTGTTATGAAGGTGTCATTGAATTTTGGGCAGTGACATGGGATTTGGACCTAAAAAAGTGGCTCAAATCCTGGGGATGTTGACACATCACTGAGCAAAATAGTCCCTGGACACTGGCATGCCTTATCATGAGAGCGTCCCAAGCCTCCTAGACATTGTTAGGCCCATAACATTGGAGCGTCCGGGGGTTCATTAGTCAAAAAACTTAGCGGGACCCATGGGTTGGTTACCTGAGAGGTTGGGATGGTTCCATTGAGTCTTGTTTCTGATGTGGAAAGTCTATATGGCGTGTTTCGGTCAATTCCACTTCCTTAATTTGACTTAGGAGTTTGAATCATATCATAGTAACTTATCGTCACATGTTTACCCCGGTTGGATGGTTACTTGGGTAGATGTGGCAGGAGGGTGTTACAAGGATGATAATAATATTAAATACTAGAAATAACATATAAAAATTTAAAATGATACACTAGGTGACATTGTTGCAGACAATAATGTTAATGAGTAAGAATTCTAAACTTTCAGAATTATCTGTAATCCATATTTTAAAAATGATCATTTTTATGGCCCAAACTCTGATTTATTTTAGGATAATGAGTATGATATGTTGTAGAAAATGTTTGTATCTTTAGGATGGAAATAATTACCGCACTACCAATTAATTACACGTCCCAGTGTGCATTTATTTGAGGCACACAATCTCTTCCTTTTACCCTATAAATCAATCCAATTTGGAGTATTCATGCACATCAAAAATTTAATGAGGATGAGTTATTGTCCACCCAAATTTAATGAGGATGGAATTCATGCTTTGTGGGGAGACTTGCTCCCCACATTTCATTGGTCTCTTAGGTCATGTATAAATAGGAAGATACTTCTAATTTGTAAATTGTAACACATTGGTGACAAGAGAAAGGAGTTCACTATCTTTTACCTTTTTCTTTTACTTGTTTGGAATTCTATTATCATTGAGGAAGAGTAGCATTGTTGTGGAGTTGATGCTCATGATGATGAAATTTGTTGGTTTATGAGGTACTATGTGGTTTTCTAAGATTGCTTTTAAGTTTTCAACTTTTAATATTTGTTTAACATTGAAAAGTTATGTATTTTATAGAGCTATTATGGCATGTTAGCACCTGGGTGGATCTTAAATACTAAATGCCAGTATAAAGGCCCTAGTTGACAGTGAATACCATAAGTTCCTTCATTCTCTTGAACACTATAATTCTAGTCACCATTTTCATGTGTGTTGGGAATTCCTTCTTAGGACTTTTCCAATTGATGAGTGGCATTGAAACCTTAGATCTACTTAGACTTCATTTCCAAACAAAAAATATGAACTAATCCTATTTGTCTCCATTATCCTCACCTATTTATCTTCAAACCCTAACTAGGTCAGTTGACCTAATATTAAAATAAAAAACCTAAAAAATATGTATAATATAGAAAAACCCTAAAATAGACCCTGCAAACCCTAGGTGCTTACGTCTCTTTATCTATCCCTTGGAAACATTTAAACTTAATTACTACTAAAATAAGGTCATATAGTCATACTTATAAGGTAACCAAGAAACTTAAAGTTTCAATTATTAAAATTCAAGTTTGATATTTATTAGTTCATTCCCTTCTTCCCAAACATTCATGGTGTGTATTTATTTGAGGCACACAAACCCTGTCTTTTACCCTATGAAATTCATGCAATTTGGAGTATTCTTGAACAAATCAAATATATATGTGAAAAAATATAAAATATTAATTGTATTAATGTTACCTATGAGTAAAAAAATACTCTCCAAGTTGAATCATTCAATTTGACCTTAAAATGAAGATTGGGCGTGCATTTTTGTGAAGCAGACCCATTAGAGAATTTTTGAGGTATAAAATGGGCCTAAAAAAATGTACAAGAAAAATAAAATTTATAATAACCAATAGGATTCAATATGATGATGTCAACCATGGGGGATGATCCACCAATTTTGGAGTAAAAAAAAAAAGATAAAATAAAATAAAATAAAATAAAAAATAATGAAACTATTTTTTTCAACCCATATTTTCAACTTCTCTCCCTCCAGTTTTACTCAAATTTCGTGTGGGAGCAGACGTTGGATGTAGAATTTAATTCTTCATCCAAGGAGTACCCATATTTTATACTTTCGATAAACCCTGCTACACGAAAAATGAGAAATACGTGAAAAACATTATTACAATCACGTTTTTCATGTATTTCTCATTTTTCGTGTAGCACAGTCCATCAAAAGCATGCAACATGGGTACTCCTTGGATGAGGAATTAAATTATGCATCCAAAGAGTTCTCTCATTTGGAATTTGAGTAAAAACGTGGGGCGATAATTTGAAAATACGAGTTGAAAAAACAAGTTTTTCTTTTTTCCCTCTAAAATTTGATGATGTAATGTAATCTTATTTTATTATATACACTATTATTTTATAGTATTCCTTAGGAGGCCCATTTTAGACCTAAAAATTTTTCTAATGAAAATCACCTTGCTTCACTAAAGTGCACATCTGAACTTCATTTATTGGAAACTCTGATTGATCCAAATTGTATACTCTCTAATTACTAGTTTTACATACTAAGTTGCTTCTACTAAGTTTCTGCTATTCACAAATTGTTGGCACTTTTGGGTTAACACCGTGAACTGCGATTAATGTAGAACTTTTATTTACATTAACTTTGACCTTCAAATCACTAAATTAGAAAAAATTTATTGTATTAATGTTACTTATGAGTAGAAAAATACTCTCCAAGTTGAGTCATTCGATTTGACCTTGAAATGAAGGTTAGATGTGCATTTTTGTGAAGCATGCCAAAATTTCCTTGCTTCACTAAAATGCACGCGCCAACTTCATTTATTGGGCAATATGATTGATTCAAATTGTAGATTGTTTATCTAATAATATCATACACTTCTAAATTTTTATATATTTACTTTAAGCTTAAATATTCATACTTCATATTTCACACAACATTCTAAGTTTTGCTTCGACTTGCCTTATGTGAAAGTCATGTATAAGTGGGAAACATAGTTATGTAGTATATTTGTCATACATGATGCAAGGTTATATCATAAGGTTAGGTATTGTCCAATCATGTCCCATTTCAAATTTCATTACCAAGAGTGTAATTGGTTTGGCCCGGGAGTGCATATTTGTTTCAACTTGAACATTGGCAGATATGATGTATTTATGCATTAATAGACGTGGATTTTGGTGAGTAAGATTTCTTGTAGGATAACGAGTATGATATGTTGTAGAAAATTTTGGTATCTTTCAGATGGAATGATAATTATTACACTAATAATTAATTACAGGTCCTTGTGTGCATTTATTTGAGGCACACAATCTGAGCCTTTTACCTTAGAAAATCAATTCAATTTGGAGTATTCATGCACAGCAAAAATTTAATGAGGATGAGTTATTGTCCACCCAAATTTAATGAGGTTGTACTTCATGCTATGTGGGGAGGCATGTTCCGCACACATTTCAAAGGTCCCTTGGGTCATGTATAAATAAGAAGAGAATTCTAATTTGTAAATAGTAACACAATGGTACAAGAGGAAGGAGTTCACTATATTTTACCTTTTTCTTTTTCTTGTTTGAAATTCTACTGGGTGAAAGCATGAAGATGACTTACACTTTTGGGTCAAATGTGGCAATGAAATTTCAAGTTTCTCCACTTTTATCGAATTGCACCCCTCAAAATTCATATAAGAATTATGAATTTTTCTTCAGAGTAAAAGGATAATATGTGGAGAATTATGTTGTTGTCCCAACGATATTTTTTGCGAAAAAAATTAGTGTCTTATAATCTCTCAATTTTCTATTAAATGTTATATATGTCCTTGCAATTTTTTGCAAAACTTAAGAGGTATGCGTGTGTTCACATAGCATAACTTAGTCTAAAATGTGTAATTTTCAAAATATATATATATATATGAGACTGATCTACATGGAGAGAACTAAGTTTATCATATTAGAAAAAAAAAAATTTTATGGAAAATTATATTTTTATTATTTTTCGAATTTGACGAAGTAATATTTAAATAAAATTTTGGAGACACATTGTGTTCACGTATTATTTTTTTCAATTATTTAAATAACTTGAAAAAACAAGAGTACCCTTTTGAAGAGGACTCGTAAATGAAGAAAGTGGTATTTTTTGAAATTTTTTTGTTGTGTATATTTTATGTTATTGATTTTTTACTCAGCCCCTTTCAAACAGTCCAAAAAAATCTCAAGTGTTATGTTTAAAAGAAATTAGATGAAAAATATCATATGAACTCGAAAGTGTCAAATTCATATTCCATTAGATAGAGGATTCTTTCACAAATCTAATGTGATCAACTCTGCCAATTATGGACAATTTATGCCCTAAACCCAATAGGGTACAAAATGGGGTTGCATAGAAATATGCAGAAGAGGTGATGAAACTGTAATTTTTAGGACTTCAAGAGCTCGATCGACTTCAAAATTCAAAGTTCTTGATCAAGTGTTAAAGTAACCTACGATTGACTAACATACATGGTTAACCAACAGCTCGATCAAGCCTTAGGTCTCGATCAAGCCATTAAAAAGCTAACTCGCCAACACCTCTGCAAACTTTTATTAATGGTATTAAAGGTGAATCATATGGCTCAAGGGATCGATCGAGCCTATGTTGTCAACAAATAATTTAGTTTCTAAAGTCGAATGTGTAAAAAAAACAATAAACATTCTTTCATAGAGAAATATCAAAGAGTAGAAATTACACAAAGATTCACAACAAACATGGGAAATTGGAGATATGGATCTAGAAAAGGAAATAAATTACCATCCATAGAGGAAATACGAGAGAAAGCTAGAGAAAGGATGAGAAATAGACATCAGATATTGAGAGAACAAGAAGTTCATGCAAATACAAGTAATTCAAATTGTATCACTTCTCATATTACTTGCTCCATATTGTATGCATTAAGAAATATGATTGAAAACCATAAAGAAATGGAGAATGAAACAATAAAATTAAGATAAAATAAGCATTGAAAGTAATACCATGTAGCTAAAAAATGAGATGTAACAATAACTAAATAAAACCACTTAAAACCATACAAATTATTGAAAACCACTTGAAACCATGCAAATTACTGGAAACTACTTGAAACCATAGTTTATTGGAATTTTTTGAAACCACTTGAATTCATGAAAATTATGAACCACCTTTGAATTTTAATGGTTTAAGATAGCCCACATAAACTAAGGATGTGATTTAACCAAATAAATCCATTAGAACATAATTTCCATATATTATTTACATGAATTACAATTCATTGCAATTTATTTAGAAGAGAGATTAGCAAAAATGGTTGTCAAATAGGTGCTCAAAAACCTATAAACATTAGTTTTATCAATGTTTGATATCCAAAGTATGAGTTAAAAGAGAGAAAATGTGGTAAGACCTACAAGAAGCAAGAATATCCCTACTTCCAATGTGCATGAACTAAGAAGACTTTCTTTGTTAAACATATATTTAACAACATCAAAATTTCGTAATATTCATCATTTATATAAAATTTAATGGTTATTTCAATCCTAAATGATTATCCCTACCTTTGAAAACCTCACAATCTTCTTCTTTCAATTCTCACATGAAGGTTATGAGATTTTTTTAAGAAGAACAAGTTTTTTAAAGACATAGAAAGTGTATTGTATATTCGTGCTTGCACAAAAAGGAGTGCATTATTGCATATAACTATAATGCTTCATTGAAGACTCATGTGATTAATCAATATTAAATTCATAAATAAAAAATGAAAAATAAATAAATTAGCATGCATTTATTTATGATACACTAGAAATGTTTACAATGTTAATCTTCTAAGACTGTGACAATTTGATGTCGATTAAATTTATCTAGTTGTTTCTCAACATATGAAATCATGAAATATATTGCAAAATATGGTTCAAAAGTAAAAAAGAGTTATTTATTTTAATTTTTATCAATATTTATGAAAATAATTGAAAACATAGAAGACATTGGATAACCATCTTTTCATGTGCATAAAAAGGCTCCTTGTAGAAACATATAGTTTTTAAAATCCCATTACCCCTCCTTGTGCCCTACTTGATTGTTGTGCAAAAATTGCCATGTACATTCTCCCAAAAAACACTCAAATCATTTGTGCCCCTCTTCACCACAAATGATAACAATGTGCGTTCATTGTTGACAACACCTTGAATCATCTTCCTTGTTCTCTAAATCCACTAAAACCTCTATCTCTTGATTTCTTTTTGTTTGCTTATCAACAATTTCATTGTCCTTCTCATGCGACATTTCTTCCACTTTTTATTTGGAATTGTGAAATTCTCTATAATTATGATAATTTATTCCCTTAAGAAAAATATTCTTACTATTGTTCTACGGTAATTTTAGTTATACATTTTAAAACGTTAAATGATATGGTGCTTCTAATGAAGATTTTTTTCCAACTAATTTGATTTTGTGTAGTATTCTTTTAAATATTAGCATACTTAAAAATTAGTTGAATATGTTCCTTATTGTATCATGGAGTGTGTATTTATGTATTGTGTGGTGTTTCAGTCACAATTTATGTTATAGTTGATTAAATTTGTATGAATTTATAGATATAGATTTTGTTTTATCTCATGAAATAAATTTGGCCCTTCAATTTGGTAATCAGTACCTTGATTTTCCAATAATCTCCCATTCTCTAAAATTCAAAATATTCACCACATCATTAAGTTCTTTAAGTAATAATTCCCTCTAAAATATGTACATTTAGAAGTTTCGTATATAAGCATTTAAGCTTAATTTCTATTAGTAGATTTAGTTCAACAACCTTGCAAATTATTATACAAATGAGTAGATTTAAATAATTGGAATTGGATTTAAATAATTGAAATGATTTGTATATGATATATATGAACAAAAATATAATACTTTCCTTGTTACAGTAGGGATCACTTTTAGTTTGGGATTTATATAATCTTTTGAAGAAATAAAAATTTGTTGCTAAGAATAAGTAAATTTGGAAAAAGTCTTGAAATGCTTCACTTTGTTGTAGAACTCACTTTTAATTTAGGATTCATATAGTCTCTTGAAGAAATGAAAAATTGTTGCTTAGAAGAACTAATTTTGAAAAAGGTAAAATGCTTCACTTAGTAAATGGAGACAATATTCTTATGATCTATCAAATTAAATTTTTTAAAAATTGGCAAATTTGTATTTTATTAAACATTTATATAAATATATTTAACAACACATTACAACTATATAATAAATATAATTTCACACATACTTGCAATTCAAACACTTTGTATGTGCACTAGATTCACCTTGCACACACCATCACTACTAACCAATTTGGTTTACTAAGGTCATTACAAATAGAGTAATTGCTTATATTTTATTTTGAAATTTTGCACACAAACATATGCTCACATAGTATAATTAGGAAAGGAGTAAGTGGCCCATCATCCACACATAATTTCTTTTCTTGAAAGGAACAAACATCACATAGTGTAATTAGAGGAATTGTATTAAAGGATCATTAACCACATATCCACATACTTGCAATTCAAACACTTTGTATGTGCACTAGATTCACCTTGCACACACCATCATTATTAACCAATTTGGTTTACTAAGGTCATTACAAGTAGAGTAATTGCTTATATTTTACTTTCAAATTTTCCACACAAACATATGCTCACATAGTATAATTAGGAAAGAAGTAAGTGGCCCATCATCCACACATCAGTTCTTTCCTTGCAAGGAACAAACATCACATAGTTTAATTAAGGGAATTGTAAAGGATGACCGCATATCCACATCAATTCACACTTTGTATGCTCACAATTTCACTTGCACACACATTCACCCCATACACTAAGCTCACTTAAACTTTGTATAAATGGTATCCTCTTTACATAATCTTTGTGCCTAATTTATTTGAGATTTATTTTGTTGCACACCCTAAGTTAAACAAAGAATCTATAAAAACAATGTTAACCTGAAGAGACTAAATTCTCCACAACGGCCAAAATATAATTTACAGTTTAGGCTAGGACCATGGCGACAGGAAACACATAAGCCATCATGGTTGTTTTTCATATTGAAACGTAGAAAGTTGTCTTTTGGGGAGCTTAAAATCTTGCATCATCCAATGACAAATCTGGTACATGGAGAGAAACCTGTGAAGGGGGTAAGGCCTAGGTGGTGGATTATTGCAGACCTTCATGTTGACTCTCAACGCATGGTAGGGGTTATGGGTCCAAAACTAACAACCAAAAGTTGAGATTCACCCATTCCCATTGGACACAGGTAACTTAGTGGAAAAATTCTATGGAATCTTTCCCTATAGGTTGAGGTGCGGGAGCACTTAGACCTGAGGTGATCTTTGTCAGGTTAGTGGAAGCGTCGCCAGCTCTTTCAGGATGTAGCCCTAGTACGTTTGACCACTATAACCCTTTCCATACCCTAGCTGTTTTTTTTGCTGCTAGAGGTGTCGCGAGTGACATTTATGACATGGCCCCAGTACCCTATTCTAAAATATTTACAAGGCCCAGTTACTACTTGAGTAGAAGGGTGTTAGGTATTTTTAGGAATTTTTCTCATACACAAAACCTTAGTTAAACCTTTTTTTATTGATTTTTTCATAAATTTGAATTAAAGGGAAAATTAACCATTTATTTTTCACTTTGTCTTATGTATGTGATTCATTTGGTTTACCTAAATAAAATGTGTTTTTAGGTGTGCTTACAAATGCAACATTTCTAGGTGTTGTTGATTTATTTACTTTCTTTCCAAATAATTTATTTCACATAATAGAATGCTTGTCATTAGTTACATGTTCCTAGGGATTATATCATGTTGAGGTGTCTCCTACATACAATTCACATTATCATGAAATTCTTTTTACCTTTAAGACATATTGAAGCTTTTACCTTTCATCATATTCTAACCCACCATTTTTGTTGACACGGACCGATACTTTTACTGAACTTCTCTGTTCTTCAAGCCATCTTTCCTTGAGCTGAAAACCCTTTTCTTTTCATGTTTCAACTTATAACCCTTGGCCCATGTGACTAGAACCCTAGCGTCTCCAAATTGATTTTTGTTGTGGGAGGATGAATGATTTTACCTTTCATCATATTTTGAATCACCCTTTTTGATGACATAGGGACTGATTCCTTTACTAGTGTGATATTCTTCGACCCTGTTAGTGTCGGTATCTTCATCCCTCCGTCAGAGATCAAATCCTCTTGTTTCATTTCATATTAGGTGTCCCTCCCAGTCAACTGCATTCCATTAGGTGCATGGATCATCCGACGGTACTGGCTTCCCCTACTTTTTCCCTCATGACATTTACCTGTTGGCTCATGTTTATTCATCAAAAAACATATACAGTCATCTTTTGGTCTTTAAGATTGCAAAAGTATTTTTAGGGTTTCATTGTCATTTAGGTCTAGGGTTTCATTAGGGTTTCATTAACAAGTGTTTAAAAATGTCTAATAACAACCAGAAGGCACATGAGGAGGTTCCAGCATCAATAAAATTCATCATCAAGTGCTCAGAAACGTGTCTTTCCTCAAAACTCTGTTTTGAGGAAAAACAGAGTATTTTTGCTTTTATTGTACAAAATCATGTAATTTTATTTTCTTCATGTGTAAATAACTTCATATGTAACCTTGGTCACTGCCCCTAGCCCTAGTAGCTTCAAACACCTACAAAACAAGCAAAGCATAGGTCATTGTGTTCATCACAAAGCTTAAATGAAGTGAAAAAGTCCAAAAACAAAGTTTAAAAATAAAGTCATTTTCAAAACATTATGAAAGTGGGTTTTATCAATCAAAATTTAAAAGCTCCATGTATAAGTCATTACTTCAATTTGAAAAGTTTATTTGCACTCAAAGACAAAGTGGAACCAAGGCAAAGTTGTTGTGGTGAGCAAGTGAGAAAATTTGGTGAAAATCGCTCCAAGTCACTGAGCGCAGCGCACTAGGCAGGTGGCGCGGCGCACATAACTGGCACGACGCACTGGGCTTCAACCTCCAATTCAATTTTGCACAGGCGCAGCGCACTCACGGGGTGCGATGCATTGGGTCTATTGTGCGGCGCATACAGCCGACAAGCCCAAAAACTGCCAAAGCCATGAGTTGGCCCGCTTATTTGTGTTGCATTTACATGATGGTCAAGCTATTCTAGCTGGTGTCACTTTGACATTAACACCAGAATCCATTTCATTAGCAACCCATATTCCCAATGTTGGAGAACAATGGAACAAGAGGCAGCAAATTGACCGGCAGCATTATGAACCGTACATCAAGCCCGGCTTTTTGAGATAGCTCAAGAGAGTGTTTCCTTTTCGGTACCTCAAAGATGAATATGCTCCTTTAATGAAATTGATCATGAAGTATTTCAACTATGAGGGTCGGTTCTCCCGTTTATATGCTTATCATATCAGGCTGCTGATGCATTTTACCCGGGTACGGATGATGAACATCCCTTACTTCATGTGCCGAAATATTGAAAAAATGACCACTCTAGTGCAGCACAAAACTCCTCAGCAGCAGTTCAATAATATTTACCATTTTGCTCTCATAAAAATTGTGGTCATCCATCAGCTTGGCTTATAGGGCATCACTTGGGAGGACTTCATCTCTCGTGAGTTCTTTAGAGCTCCTCATGGACCTTCAGAGGCTTTGCATGACACAGGTGGACCTTCTTATCAGCATGAAGGTCATGAGACACATACTGCTAGTATGCCAGTGTTTATCACTTATCAGAAGGGCACTAGGCAGTTGTTCGCAGCAGCAAAGCGAGTATTATCTCCACCTAGGGTGGAAGGGGTCTCGCTTCTGACATCAACACCATTGGTTCAGGACAAAGGCAAGAGGCCAATGTAGGATGAGGGGCCTTCAGGTGAGCGGGGCTTTATTCTTATTGAGGATGACAATATAGATGTGGGCCTGCAAAGCACAAATCTCAAGGAAATCATCCAAGAGCAGCAAGCAGACATCAAGGCCTTGTCCCTCAACTTGGAGAGGGCTAAGTGGATTATAAAGTACTTGGATTAAAGGAATAAGTAACTTGAAGATCAGCAGCTGATCATGAAATTGCAAAACATTCGTGAGAATCGCCAAGTTTCTCAAAGGAGGAGGGTGGAGTTCACTTCACTTGAGCAAGAGATCAATGCCGATCGAGAGTCTTGGCTCGAGAGAGTCAATATCCACTTAGAGATATTGTTGGAGAAGGCTAACAAGGAGAAAAACTTGTTGAGACATAAGGCTTTTCATTACATGGAGAGGAACAAAGTTTGCAAGGCGTGAATCAGGAGTTTCAAGGCAAAATTGAAGAAGGTATCAAAGAGGTGAAAGGAGCATGATCGACTTCAGATATTGACTGAGGCTTCCCTGGACCAACATAGCTCTTGAGAGAGAAGATACAACCCAAATTTCAAAAAAATTGGAGCACTTTTTGCATTTTTGAAATTTTTTGGCACAAAAACAGGGATTTCTGCCCTATGCGCCGCGCCACGTGGCGCTCGCTTTTTCTAGGAGCCTATAAATCACAAAAACTCAGAATTTTTGGATTTTGCATGAAAACTTATGCTTGCCTACCTATGGCCAAGAAATTTGAGCAGGTTTTTAGCCCTCAAAAAGGTCAAAAACACTCAAAAAATGACCTTACTGCCCCTATTTTGACACACAGGGAGCAGTCTTACGAGATTTGATTTTTGACAGGGCAAATGAAGGCCAAATTGACCAATTCTACTTGGGTTGGAAAGTATACAGGTATAAATTTCCAACAAGCATACTTGGAGCTAATTTGGACACCAGGAAGGCCTCCAAAAGTGGGTCCAAACAGGCGCAGCGCATAGAGGAAATTTTGCCAGTTTGACCAAGTATTGCTCTGTTTTTCGCCCAGTTTTGGCCAGTTTGACTTTTTCACTTTCTTAATGTCAAATTGTGATGTAATTTCATGTACATTGATGTATCATGATTTAATTATGTCAAATTTTCACTTGGTTAGGTATATTCATCAGTTAAAAAGTTGTTTGAAACTGAATGAATCAGTTCGCTTGTTTCTAGAGGCATGTTGTTTCATTCCTGATTTCTAGTTCCTAGTTTAGAATCAGTTGGATCAGCTCCTAAACATGTGAGCTTGACCTCTAGAGGCAAGGATGAGATATGTCTATATTATGTGTTTTTTCAGTCATTATCAGGTTTGGACTCTTGAGAAAGTTAGGAGCTTCATTGTACACTCATATCAGCATTTTGGCTAAGGAATTGAGACCATGGTTTGCAGCACTCTTTGGGATCCCTGTGGCATTTTGTTTTGGTACAGTCCTTTCTTCTGTATTTTTGAATTTACTTATGTGTTATGTATGACATTATCTATCTTGTTTCTTCCTAACTAAATCAAACAAGAGTGAAAGTAGAATCCATTGAAATTGCAATGCTCTACTTGAGGTTTGCTTTAGTTTCTTGATGTTTTCAGTTGTTTCAAGAGGATACATGGCTTCTCTTACCCTCTTCAAATCCTCACCTGTCTAATCCCTCCATCTCATTCAATTTGAAGTGCCAAAATCAGTTGCCTATCTTGCCCCATTGAGATCCCTGCAAGACTGAACCTCATTCCCTGCACCCAAGATCTGCCTTTCCCTTAGAGCCCACAAAATCATCAATGTATTCAATCAAACTCCTTTGTACCTATACCTAGCCTAAGATTAGTAGCTATATAAGTTGATCTCAAGTCCTTAGTGATCATAATTCGCTAAGATTGACCCAGAGAGAGCCCTCTCCTGACCTGGTAGGGCTAGCTACCAAGCTGAGCATGGTTTGATGTTGGCCCTGGATCCTACCTTTTTCAACCTGAGGTAAATCTAGGCTCCAACATAGTGGCGACCATACTCGGGAAGAAATTGTTTGTTTGTTGGTATTCTTCGTTTTTAAACTACAGACGAATTCTGAAGAATAGCCAGGAAGCCTTCGAAATGCTTTTGCTTTGCATTAGCTCAAGTAGATAAACGCTATTTCAGTCAATCTCCGATCTAGTCTTATCAACAGAATATCTAACCTACAACTCACCCCATTACATTTGATAATTCTGAGCTTTTGGATGATAAGCTTAGGATTTTATAGGCTGAACAAGTTGCAAATGTCCACTTGATTTCTTGAAAATAATAGCACACTGGCTTCTAGAAGATATATCAGAGCCAATTCAGATCTAGATCCTCCTCCTGTATACGAGAATCCCAATCTTATTCCAAGAATCCTTTGTCAAGAGAGTTCTGAGATTCCCATGTTCAAATCTCGTTCATTTCTTGTGACTTTTGAGTATCCTGAAGAGCTTGATTTTAATGAACAGTTTGATTTGCATTGTTTAAAACCAAATCCGAAAGTGTTGTTGGTTCTACGGTCCTGAATCCGGAATTTGTTGCAGGTCTTGAAACTGAAAGGGCCAATAAATCAAGTGATGATTATATCTAAAAATAGCTCCAGACTTCAATTGTGGCTTCAAATATCATTGATTTCCTAGAAACTGCATCTGCAACCCTTGTATCTTCCACAATTGCATCTAGCTCAAGGATTCCTACCGAACCGCCTTTCATTCCCACCATCCCCATGCAGCCTATTGTCTCAGATCAAAATTCTGCAGTAGTATCACCTCTGTCTACTCCTTCTACTCCTCAAGCTTCCAAAATTGCTTCGCCTTCACACACACCTCCTCATACACCCGTACATCAGCTGCACCCACTTCCCCCAACATCCCCAAGACCGAATCCACCGAGAGTAATGGCTACTTATTTTGTGCCCCTTGTGCTGCCTCGAAATTTGGATGATATGCCCGCTGATTATCAAAGCAAAATTCCTTTGTTTGATGGCACTCCTCACAATGTTACAGCTCAACAACATGTCAATAGAATGACAGATTTCTTCGACCTTCATGAGATTGATGCAGAAAATGTGACAATGAGATTGTTTGTACAAACATTTGGTGGTGAAGTGAGGAAATGGTTCAGAGCTTTGCCGGCTGCAAGTATCACTACATTGGCCAATCTAAAAAGACATTTCTTAGATCGCTGGGAAGTCAAGAAAAATCCTCTTCAGATCCCTTCCGAATATGAGCACATCAAGCGGAATGTTGGTGAGTTTGTCCAAGATTATTGTATTCGTTTCAACTTTGTTTACAATGCTATTCCTGATCATATAAAGCCACCTATGGGGTTGGCCTTGATTAAGTTTCCGGATGGTTTTGACACTGATATGGCCTACCAATTAAGAGAGAGAGATCTGGCCACATTGGAAGATATGCAGAAGATTGCAGTCAGAGTCGAAGCGAATTTGCTTGCCAAGAGAGCTAGAGCAAGAGCTGAGAAGAAAGTCACAATAAAGAAAGAGCCTTCCACTTTAGATCAAGTGCTTCAGAAGGTGGATTAGATGCTTGAGAGGATGAAAATTTACAAGCCTGAACTCCAAGTTAGAAATCCTAACTTTCGTGGCCAGCAGCAGCCACAATATAGGATCAAACAAAGAGAGCAGCGAGCCCAATATCAAGCAACGCAACAGCCGGTGCAGACACCTCTACAACAAAAATTTGTACATGGTCCGGAATCAGATGAAGAGGAGAATGTGATTGGAGAAGAAAATCATTTCTTTATGCCCGATGATATGTCAATTTTCATCACTAAGGATGAGGAGTACTCCGAAAATTCAGCTGAACAAAGAGATGAAAATTTCATTTTGGCAAATGAAACTATTCTTGAGAAAGAGTCCGATGAGTACCAAAGAGGATACATGAATTCTTTGTCAGCTCAGCAACGACAATATTCACTCCGAAGTAGAGATGTGCCCGTGAATCCAATTCGGAAAAGGAAGGAGGCAACAGCGTCAAAGAATGATCCTCCTAATGTGCAGAAAAAGGGAAAAGAGATAGTTGATCCTACCACCAACAAAACACCATCAACAAATGAGAAGTCCAATTAGCCAAGTGGGTCAAAGGAGAAAACTGAAAAGAAGGATGTTTCAGTGAAAGAGGTAGAAAAAGTAATAGTTTTTAACTTAGAAAATGAAATCGCTAAGTTAAGAATATCTATTCCTTTGACTGAGTTGATGAAGAACAATAACTACAAAGGGCAGGTGTCCAAAATTTTGAATTTAGATCCATCATCTGACATGGTGAACGTGGAGGATGACAGTCCATAGTTGATTTTTGGGCCAGCATTGGAAGGTCAGTCTCAAGATAGTGATGTAGCTCCTTTCTACATTAGTCTCAGGGTGCATGATTTTGTGTTACATAATGCTATGTTTGATTTTGGAGCCTCTCATAATCTCATGTCTAAGGCCATCATGGAGAAATTGGGACTAGAAATTACGACAAAGTATCATGACCTTTACTCTTTCGATTCCGGGAGAGTAAGGTGCATTGGTCTTATCAAGGATATGGTGGTCAGTTTGGATCAGATTCCAGCCAAAGATGTTTTTATGGATGTAGTCGTAGCGGATATACCTCCCAGATTTGGCATGCTTATTTCTAGATCTTGGGGAGAAAAGATTAAAGGGAAAATGCAACTTGATTTCTCTTATGCTACCATTCTCGTGTTCAGTCAGATGAGGAAACTATACCAGGAACAAAAGATGAAATACATGATCACTAGCAAGGAGAAATCGGTAAATCATCCAATCAACTATGTACATACTGATTTAGAATCATTTGTTTGTATTCAGATAGCTTTAATGATGTAAATATCCAAGTAGTTGAGGTAGAAGACATTCCCGAGATCTCTAAAAATTTCAGAAAAGTTTTGAAGCAAGAAAGGCAAACCGTTGAGCAATCATCCTTCCGACAGCAACAACATATTAATGGACAGCAAAGAAGAAAAACTGAACAAACATAGTTTTAGCATTTGGAAGAAGATGAAACAGGCCTGTGGATTATGGATTTTGATGGCGCGGTAGGAAGGGAAGGTGTTAGAATTGGCATTTGGATACGCAGCCCTGTTTTCGCCCCAAACAAAGTGCCAAGCAATGTAAGGGTCTTCTCTTATAAACTATATTTTGATTGTTCAAATAATGAGGCTGAGTATGAGGCTTTAATTACTGGTTTGAAAATTCTTAGAAAGTTGAATGCCAAAAGGATTTCAGTGTATGGTGATTCCGAGCTGGTTATCAAGCAAGTGAAAGGGGAATACCAAGCAAAACATCCTAGAATGCGGGCCTACCGAAATGCGGTGCTTGATATTTTGAGAGTATTTTTAGATTATACTTTAATTTGTATTCCTCGTGCTCAGAATATCATTGCGGATTCGCTTGCAACAGCAGCAAGTAATTTGAAAGTTCCAATGAATTCAAACAACAAGTTTGAGATTCATGTGAAACACCGCCCAACTGTCCCAGATAATCAACAGTATTGGCAAGTGTTTCAGGATGATGATGAGATTGATGATTTTCTGCAAAATAAAGGTAAATTCAGGGACACTTCTATTGATGTGGAGTATGATGATGGTGATGCGGATATGGAATTAAATCAAATGGAAGTTTTCAAGCTTAAAGACAACATCATTCCTAAAGGTCTAATACCTTTAGAGGAGCTTTTCGATCATGATGATGTGGCAGGAAACCAAGCTTGCTGCCAACCGAAAAAGGAATTGAGGATGTGAACATTGGATCAGCTGAAAATCCTAAGATGGTAAAATTATCAAAGGTGTTGCCTCCACAGGTAAAAGCAAAGTATATCAGTTTGTTATCTTCTTTTACTAATGTTTTTTCTTGGGACTATTCGGATTTGAAGTCATATGATACAAGTATAATTCAGCATGTCATCCAGATCAAGCCTAATCAAAAGCCATTTCGTCAAAAGCTAAGAAGAATAAATCCAAAGTTACTGCCCTCAATTGAGAAGGAAGTGAATCGGTTGTATAAAGCTGGTATCATAGTTCCCATAAGGTTTTCATATTGGATTTCAAATTTGGTGCCCGTGCGCAAGAAAATAGGTGAGATTCATCTATGTATTGATTTTGGAAATTTGAACAAAGTTTCTTTGAAGGACAACTATCCATTGCCCAAGATGGATCACATACTTCAGCAAGTAGTTGGAGCATCCCGGATGTCGCTACTTGATGGTTATTCAGGTTATAACCAAATTCTGGTCCATGAGGATGATCGAGACAAAACAACATTCACCACTCTGTGGGGAACTTTTCATTATGCAAAGATGCCTTTTGGATTGAAAATTGTTGGTGCAACCTTTCAGTGGGCGATGGATATAGCATTTGCTAATGAAAAAGATGTTTTTATAGTTGTTTATCTTGATGAATTGACAGTTTTCTCTAATTCAGATGAAGATCACCTTTATCATTTGAAGATTGTGTTTCAGCGGTGTAGGAGGTTTGGCATCTCTCTCAATCCAAAGAAAAGTTTGTTCACTATGGATGAAGGCAAGCTTCTTGGGCACATCATCTCAAAGGAGGGCATTCGTATCGATCAAGCTCGGGTGGAGGCCATTCAAAAGATTGATTTTCCAAGAAGTAAGAAAGAAATCCAATCCTTCAATGGTAAGATAAATTTTTTACATCGCTTTGTGCCCAATCTTGCATAACACTTAAGGGAAATCACAAATATGCTCAAAAAGGATAGTGCAGTAAGGTGGACTGAGGAAGTGGTTAAGTCCTTCAATTTGATGAAATTAGCTCTTTTTTCAGCTCCAGTTTTGATCAGATCGGATTATACTCAGGATTTTATTTTGTTTTCATTTGCCTCAGATCCTACTATGGCAGCTCTCTTGATGCAAAAAAGAGACCAGCTCGAGAAGCCAATCGCTTTTTTCAGCATAACCATAAAGGATGCGACATTGAAGTACGATATTATTGAAAAACAGGCCCTTGCTTTGGTAAAGGCATTGAAATATTTTTGGGTTTATATTTTGCATTCTCACATCCTTGCTTATGTTCCTAACGCTGCTATTAAGAATCTCCTAGTGCGAACAGATCCGGAGGGGAGAAGAGGCTAACAGATTGCTGCCTTGTTGGAGTATGACATGGAAATCAAACTAACAAAGCTCATTAAAGAACAAGGGTTGGCTAAATTAATGGCTGAGTCAAATCTGCACGTCCTGGACATTAATCTAATTGTTGTTATGTCCGAGGAAGATGAAGAGAATCTGTCCGTTCAGGTATCTAACATTTTCCTTCTTTCTCCTTGGTATTCGGACATTGTTTATGTACTCCAAAATCTGTCATCACCACCCAGAATGGCTAAGAACAAGAGTAGAATACTGAAATTGAAGGCTGTAAAATTTTGTCTCATTAATGGTGCACTTTATTGGAAAGACCTCGATGGTATCTTGCTAAATTGTTTAGTGGAAGAAGAAGTGAAACAGGTGATGCAGGAGTTTCATAAAGGAGATTGCGGAGGCCATCTTTTCTAGAAGACAACAGCTAATAAAATCTTGAGGGTGGGATATTATTGGCCAACTCTTTTTTCTGATGTGTACAAAACAGTGGCCAACTGCCATGAATGTCAGATTTTCCAAGGTAAGAGGAAGTTACAGCCTTTACTACTCAAGCCTATCGAAGTAAGTGCTCCATTTCAGCAATGGGGTTTGGATTTCATCAGTGAAATTCATCCTTCTTCTTCAGCGCAGCATAAGTGGATCCTCACGGTGACAGATTATTTCACCAAATGGATTGAGGCAATTCCTTCAAGGCAGGCCACCGATTCAATATTTATCTCCTTTCTTGAAAACAACATTTTGTCTTGTTTTGGTTGTCCAAATAAGTTGATCACTGATAATGCAGAAGCCTTTAAATCGAAAAGAATGATTGATTTTTGTCATAAGTATCAAATCACTTTGGGGTATTCGATTGCCTATTACCCACAAGGCAATGGATTGGTGGAATTCTCAAATAAATCTCTTGTCAACATTATCAAAAAGCTGCTGGAAATTAACAAGAAAAGTTGGCACAAAAAGCCGGTCAATGCACTTTGGGCAGACAGGGTAAGTCACAAGAAATCTATAGGCATGTCTGCTTTTGAGCTTGTATACGATGTCGACACAGTCTTCACAACCTCTTTGGAAGTCCCGGTGGTCAAACTTCTGCAAGAAGCGAGCAGCGAAGATGATGGTTTGCAACGAAGGATCAATCAAATGATTCATTTGCAACAAACTAGGGAGGATGTATTTCAGAATAATTTTAAGCTGCAAGAAAGAATCAAGAGAATATACGACCGAAAAGCAAAGGCGAACAGGTTTGAAATAGGAGACATAGTGCTGAAATGGGATGCAAGAAATGAAGAGAAAGGTAAACATGGTAAATTTGAAAATATTGGGAAAGGACTGTACAAGATTGTTGCATATCAGGGCCAGAATGCTTTCCTTTTACAAGAGCTAAATGGCGAAGATTATCCTGGTGGGTTGGCTAACGGTCAGCTCCTCAAACGGTATTATTTCTGAAATGTTTTATGCTGTCCTATTCATCACTATATATACCAGTTTGTTTAAATTCCATTGCAAGTGTGTACTGTTTTCATTCTTCAACTTGGGGCTTGAGGTGAAGGCTATAAAGTGGGAGTTTGATTTCAGTTTTGGTTTGGTTTGCTAGAGTTAGGTCTTTCAGTCAATTTCAGTCTTGAAAACGGGTCAATGTTGAGTCACATTCACTCCTGAAATTGAGTCTTTAAGTCAAGAGTTCAGTTTTGTTTTGTCGAAGTTATTGACTTCATAGCCCAATGGACGAAGGCTCTGTCATATTTCCCAGAGATCTGTAGTTCTTGGCACCTCCAAGGAGCTACCATCCCCATTGGAGCCAATGTTAGTGTCGGTATCTTCATCCCTCCGTCAGAGATCAAATCCTCTTGTTGAATTGCATATTAGGTGTCCTGCCCAGTCAACTACATTCCATTAGGTGCATGGATCATCTGACGGTACTAGCTTCCCCTAATTTTTCCCTCATGTCATTTACCTGTTGGCTCATATTTATTCATCAAAAAACATATACAGTAATCTTTTGGTCTTTAAGATTGCAAAAGTCTTTTTAGGGTTTCATTGTCATTTAGGTCTAGGGTTTCATTAGGGTTTCATCAAAAAGTGTTTCAAAATGTCTAATAACAACCAACATGCACATGAGGAGGTTCTAGCATCACTAAAATTCATCATCAAGTGCTCAGAAACGTGTCTTTCCTCAAAACTCTGTTTTGAGGAAAAGCAAAGTATTTTTGCTTTTATTGTAAAAAATCATGTAATTTTATTTTCTTCATGTGTAAATCACTTCATCTATAACCTTGGTCACTTTCCCTAGCCCCAGTAGCTTCAAACACCTGCAAAACAAGCAAAGCACAGGTCATTTTGTCCATCACAAAGCTTAAATGAAGTGAAAAGGTCCAAAAACAGAGTTCAAAAATAAAGTCATTTTCAAAACATTATGAAAGTGGGTTTTATCAATCAAAATTTAAAAACTCCATGTATAAGTCATTCCTTCAATTTGAAAAGTTTATTTGCACTCCAAGACAAAGTGGAAGCAAGGCAAAGTTGTTGTGGTGAGCAAGTGAGAAAATTTGGTGAAAATCACTCCAAGTCACTGAGCGTGGTGCACTGGGTAGGTGGCGTGGCACACATAACTGGTGCGATGCGCTGGGCTTCAACCTCCAGTTCAATTTTGCACGGGCACGGCGCATTGGGTTTGTTGCGCAGTGCATACAAGCGACAAGCCCAAAAACTGCCAAAGCTTGCTCCAAATCACTCAAAATGCATGGGTCTTCTCTTTTACAAGTAGGTAGAGATTTTTTCATTGTTTTTCATCCAACTTTGGTGCTTGTTTGATGGTGGTTGCCTTATGGTGGTTGGATAAGAAGACCAAACCCTACCTCTCTCTCAAAAGAAAACAGTGCTAGGGTTTTGTATTGGTTGTTTTGCTACCAAGTTATTCCCTCACCTCACCACTTCCTTATTCCATTTTTTCCCTTGATTTCCCTATTCCCTAAATTCACACACCCCTAAATTCACTAATCCCATACCCCAATTCCCATTTCCCAAAATCCCAAACACAAACTCCAAAACCCTATTCCTATACAAAAACTCCTAAATCATTCCCTATTTCCCTAACTAGAACCTATCCCAGCAGTCCCTAAAATCCTTCATTTTTCCCTTCCCCTACAGTCCCTTGTATCACTTTTCCCTTGGTGGAAAAATTCAAAACACATCACACCTCACCTATTTCTCATCAAGGAAGCTCCAAGACAGTTTATCCACTAGCAGAGATGGCATCTGATCCTTCATATGATTATGAAGAGGAGACCCACAGTGACTCACCTACAAAGGTACATGCACACAGGAGGCCTCATAGAGGTGGCAAACATATTAGAAAAGAACCAACCACTCTTTCTGAATTACGGGCCTTCCCTCTTGCCATCTCTTGTTTTTAGCACCAGCCTTGCTATGAATTTTGTGAGAAGGTTGCTAGCATTCAGTTTCCCCATGAGTTGGCCCGCTTATTTGTGTTGCATTTACATGATGGTCAAGCTATTCTAGCTGGTGTCACTTTCACATTAACACCAGAATCCATTTCACTAGCAACCAGTATTACAAACGTTGGAGAAAAATGGAACAAGAGGCAGAAAATTGACTGACAACATTATGATTCGTACATCAAGACCGGCTTTTTGAGACAGCTCAAGAGAGTGTTTCCTTTTTGGTACCTAAAAGATGAATATGTTCCTTTAATGAAACTGGTCATGAAGTATTTCAGTTGTGAGGGTCGGTTCTCCCGTTTATATGCTTATCATATCAAGCTGCTGATGCATTTTACCCTTACTTCATGTGCCAAAATATTGAAAAAATGACCACTCTAGTGCAGCAAAAAACTCCTCAGCAGAAGTTCAACAGCATTTACCATTTTTCTCTCATAAAAATTGTGGTCATCCATCAGTGTGGCTTACAGGGCATCACTTGGGAGGAATTCATATCCCGTGAGTTTTTCAGAGCTCCTCAGGGACCTTCAGAGGCTTTGCATGAGATAGGTGGACCTTCTTATCAACATGAAGGTCATGAGACACAGACCGCTAGTATGTCGGTGTTTATCACTTAGCAGAAGGGCACTAGGCAGTTGTTCGTAGCAACAAAGCGAGTATTATCTCCACCTGGGGTGGAAGGGGTCTCCCTTCCGACATCAGCACCACTGGTTCAGGACAAAAGCAAGAGGCCAATGCAAGATGAGGGGCCTTCAGGTGAGCAGGACTTTATTCTTATTGAGGATGACGATATAGATGTGGCCCTACGAAGCACAAATCTCAAGGAAATCATCCAAGAGCAGCAGGCATACATCAAGGCCTTGTCCCTCAACTTGGAGAGGGATAAGTGGATTATAAAGTACTTGGAGCAAAGGAATAAGCAACTTCAAGATCAGCAGGTGATCATGGAATTGCAAAACATTCGAAAGAATCGCCAAGCTGCTCAAAGGAGGAGGGTGGAGTTCACTTCACTTAAGCAAGAGATCAATGCCGATTGGGAGTCTTGGCTCGAGAGAGTCAGTATCCACTTAGAGATATTTTTGGAGAAGGCTAACAAGGAGAAAAACTTGTTGAGACACATGGCTTTTCATTACATGGCGAGGAACAAAGTTTGCAAGGCGTGAATCAGGAGTTTAAAGGAAAAATTGAAGAAGGCATCAAAGAGGCGAAAGGAGCATGATCGACTTCAGATATTGGCTGAGGCTTCCTTGGCCCAACATATCTCTTGATAGAGAAGACATAGCCCAAATTTCAAAAAATTTGGAGCACTTTTTGCATTTTTGAAATTTTTTGGCACAAAAACAGGAATTTCTGCCCTATGCGTCGCGCCACGTGGCGCTCGCCTTTGCTAGGAGCCTCTAAATCACAAAAACTCAGAATTTTTGGATTTGGAATAAAAAACTATGCTTTCCTATCTATGGCCAAGAAATTTGAGCAGGTTGTGAGCCCTCAAAAAGGTCAAAAACACTCAAAAAATGACCTTACTGCCCCTATTTTGACACACAGGAAGTAATCTTGGGAGATTTGATTTTTGACAAGGAAAATGAAGGCCAAATGAAATTTTCCACTTGGGTTGGAAAGTATACAGGTAGACCTTTCCAAAAAGCATAATTGGAGCTAATTTTGACACAAGGAAGGCCTCCAAAAGTGGGTCAAAACAAGCACGGCGCATAGAGGAAATTTTGCCAGTTTGACCAAGTATTGCTCTGTTTTTCGCCCAGTTTTGGCCAGTTTGACTTTTTCACTTTCTTAATGTCAAATTGTGATGTAATTTCATGTAAATTTATGGATCATGATGTAAATATGTCAAATTTTCACTTGGTTAGGTAGATTCATCAGTTAAAAAGTTGTTTAAAACTGAATGAATCAGTTCCCTTGTTTCTAGAGGCATGCTATTTCATTACCTGATTTCTAGTTCCTGGTTTAGAATCAGTTGGATCATCTCCTAAACATGTGAGATCGAACCCTAGAGGTAAGGATGAGCTATGTATATATTATGTATTTTTTCAGTCATTATCAGGGTTGGACTCTTGAGAAAGTAAGGAGCTTCATTGTACACTCATATCAGCATTTTGGCTAAGGAATTGAGACCAGGGTTTGCAGCACTCTTTGGGATCCCTGTGGAATTTTGTTTTGGTACAGTGATTTCTTCTATATTTGTGAATTTACTTATGTGATATGTATGAAATTATCTATCTTTTTTCTTCCTAACTAAATCAAACAAGAGTGAAAGTAGAATCCATTGAAATTGCAGTGCTCTACTTAAGGTTTGCTTTAGTTTCTTGATGTTTTCAGTTGTTTCAAGAGGATCCATGGCTTCTCTTACCCTCTTCAACTCCTCACCTGTCTAATCCCTCCATCTCATTCAATTTGAAGTGCCAAAATCAGTTGCCTATCATGCCCCATTGAGATCCCTACAAGACTGAACCTCATTCCCTGCACCCAAGATCTGTCTTTCCCTTAGAGCCCACAAAATCATCAATTTATTCAATCAAACTCCTTTGTACCTATACCTAGCCTAAGATCAGTAGCTATATCAGTTGATCTCAAGCACTTAGTGGTCATAATTCGCTGATATTGACCCGGAGAGAGCCCTCTCATGACCTAGTAGGGCTAGCTACCAGGCTAAGTGTGGTTTGATGTTGGCCCTGGATCCTACCTTTCTCAACTTGAGGTAAATCTAGGCTCCAACAAACCCATCTTTCCCTGAGATTGAAACCCTTTTATTTCCATGTTTCAACTTATAAGGCTTGGTCCATGTCAACTTCTGCTACTTAGTTTCCAACTGTAGACTTTTTTTCATTTAACTTTCCCCTAGGTTTCGTGGCTAGAACCCTAGGGTTTCCAAATTTATTTTTATTGATTGAGGATGAGTTCTTTTATCTTTTATCATATTCGGCCTCGCCCTTTTTGTTGACACATAGACTAATACCTTTACTGGTGCTCTCTTCTTCGACCCATCTTTCCTTGAGATGGAAACCCTTTATTTCCATGTTTCAATTTATAGCCTTTGGCCCATGTCAACTTATGATACCTAGTTGCCCACTGTAAACTTATTTTTCATTTAACTTTTCCCTCGGGTTTGTGATTAGAAAACTAGGGTTTCCAAATAGATTTTTTTTGAGTGAGGAGGAATGCTTTTACCTTTCATCATATTCTGAATCACCTTTTTTGTTGACACAGGGACTGGTACCATTACTGGTGGCTCTTTACCGGGGTGTGGGAATCAATATTTTTAACTTACTTTAGTTTTTCATTTTATTTTTCTAAATTATGTACACTAGTATTATTTATGAAACCAATGTATTTACGTGACTTTAGTGAAAGAAAAAAATGTACATCCAGTTAACCAATTCTTCATAAGTTCCATCATAGCTTTATCTTTAACCAGTGCATTATTAATTTCATCATACATATAGTATGCAAAAAAGAGAAAAATAAACCATCACACATAAGCTGTTGAAAATGGCAACAAGAAATGCTATAAATAGAAGTGTTAAAAATAGCACTGTGTTAAGTAGAAGTTCAGGTACGAGTGTTGGACTAAGCAACAAGGAATGAAAAATGGAAGTGCTTAAAATAACATTGTTATTTTTAGCAGTTCAGATAGACTCCTATTTTAGTTAGTCCCTGAAATAAAATAATGAAGTAAAAATTTGAATTTGATCTTAGCAACTGTTTTTAAAATGATTAATTAATTCATCTTGAGTTAATTAGTTAACGAAAATCAAACATGAAGTCTATGTGGGGACATGCAACAGTTTCTCCATTAATTGAGGAATTTATCCATCAGTTAAAGAGATAACGATGAGTTGTAATTAGTTGGCTCAATTAACTGAGTCAAGTCCAGTTAGATTGATTCAAATAGTTTGTTGAATTAATTGTGAGTTCAGTTAGTTAATACTTGCATGCATGTAACTATTTCTCTCCAGGTAACTGAATATTCTCTCATAAATAACTCATGCATGTCAGTTCAAACAGAGACCCAGTTGAGATTAGAGGAGGGACAGTGTACTATCATTTGGATGGATTTTTCCTATAAAGGAAACGCATCTATGCAGAAGGATTTATCTCCTTCAGGATTGCACAGTTACTACCGGGACAAGTGAGCAGTGTGAGGTGGGAATTCACATGTCTGGAAGCACTGGACCCCAAGAAAAACTGCGCAAGGAAATAGGAGGCTTGGAGGGTAGAGTAGAAGGTTTTTGAGAAGCCTTTGACTGTCTATGAGTAGCATTGTTTGATTGTAGAGAGAGAAGGATAGCTTGAGAGCTGATTCTTTTTGTAACTCGAACATATTTCTACTTGTATGATAATACAAAGATTGGGGTTTTAGGCTGAGGCTTTCCCCAAGTTATTTCTTTTGTGTTATGTGTAATTGATTTCTCGTTCTCAGTTATATGTGTTCTCATTGATCTTGCTCATATTCGATTAAGCTTCTGCAAAGTTTGTTGTAGAAGTAGATCTTGTATTTTGCTTTAGTCTATTGCATAATTTGTTGATCTACAGTGGGAATTTCTACATGGTATCAGAGCAAAGGTGATCAAGGCAAAGAACAATATACAAGAAGGGATAAGTTTGAAGTTTGAGGTTCCTGAATATAGAAATCAAGTTCTTATCACATCTCAATTTCACCAATGGCATTCAACGGTTTAAGACTCGAGTATGCCCTTGATGGCAGCTCGAATTATATAGCCTGGAAGGATCGCATGGAAGTAGTATTAGAGGATAACAGTCTAAAGGACTTCATTGATAAAGAAGTCCCCAAGCCAACTGGTGCTACTCAATTGGCGGAATGGAAGAAATGTGTGGCTAGAGCAAGGAGAATCCTTCTGGAGGGAGTTCGAGACCACATAGTCTCGAGTCTCCATGGGAAGGAGACACCATTTTTGATGTGGAAAACATTAAAAGATCTATATCAGAATAACAACGATCAAAGGAAGTTGGCGTTGAAATACAAGCTTCAGAAAATCAAGTGTGAAAAGGGCGACACGATCTCTACATATCTGAAAAAGTTCACCACCTGCAGGGAAGAGCTTGGAAGTGTAGGGATCACAACCGCTAATGACGACATTGTAAGTCTTGCACTACTTGGTCTTCCTAAGAGCTGGCATAGCTACCAAGACTCGGTTAATGGAAGAGAAAAACTGCCAAATTGGGAGCAACTTTGGTCGGATTTGATGCAAGAGGAGATAAGAAGAAGCTCCAGAGATGGATCCTCATCGAAGCAAGTTGATGAGGAAAATATAGCCTTAGTGAGTAAGGTGAAGAAAGGGAAGAAGAAGGATTCTCATCCCAAATTGAGTTCTTCCCATGGAATTTTGACAAATCAAAAGTGCAATGCTTTCATTGTTATGAGGTGGGCCATTTTGCTACAAATTGTCCACTGAAGAAATCCAAGATGGGATCCAAGGAAGGATCTGAAGGTGAGGCATTGGCCTCACAGTTTGAGTTGGATTTCACACTCTTTGCATGCATGGTTTTAGCCATGGTGGGATGTGGTTGGTTTCTTGACAGTGGAGCTTCTTTCCACATGACCAGTGACAATAGTTTGTTTAGTACCTTGGAGGAGAAAGATTTCCAGATACTCATAGTGATGGGTAATGATGAAAAGTTTAGTGTCTCAAGTGTAGGCACGATTTTTTTTCAGAGGGAGCATGGAGCTCGCATTACCTTGACCAATGTCAAATATGTACCAGGACTGAGGAAAAATTTGGTGGCGATCACCATGCTAGAAGACAAGGGCTATGATGTAGTTTTCAATAAGGGAAAGGTTTTCCTTTGACACATCACCATGATACAGGTGAAGCAGATCAGTTCACGAGTCAAGAACCTATATTCTCTTGCGGTTCAAGATGCATGCAAAGCCTTGAGGAGCAAGGCAACTGATGGACCCTTGGTGGTTGAGAGGGAGAGTACATTACCTCTCAACATGCAGCCACATGAGAAGTCTCAGAAGATTGTGGAGGAGCCACGATTGGTGAAGTAGCTTCAGGAGGTTGTGTAGCAGCCACAACTGGGGAAGCCGAGAGGAGAACGAGTGGAGGCATCCACTCATGCAGAGACCTCCAGTAGGGGGAATTTCAAGCCAAATGGACATAGGGATCACATGCATCCATACCTCCAGGTAGGAGGTGGGGCGATGTGGAGTGATCATCCCAAGAAGGCTGGAATAGGGGAAGGATCCTTGAGGTACCCAACCTCCTTTATTAGACCTTGCTACGAGAGTAGCAGGACTGGCTGAGTGGGTAAAGACAAATGCGGATGGAGCGGCAAAGAGAGCTACAGTGTAGGAATCCCAAGACAATGCAGAGCTAGCAGGCTGTAACAATGCAAGAGGCGCGAAGTGTTGCACCAGTGCAGGATGGCATAGAAAGGTGTCCAATGGTGCGAGATGCATGGAGTGTTGCAGCAGCTCAGAGGTCAGAGAGGGAGCACTTGTCAGTGGCAGAGGGAGCTTCAACATCAAAGTATGTTTCTAGCCCAATAGAGAGGTCAGTTGGGAGTCTTTTGTTTCTAGAGTTGCTGAAGCATCCACACTTGGAAGAAGTGTTGCATGCAGAACATTACAAAGGTTTAGGATCAGGTTCGAGTTGAATGCCTTTCTTGTTGAGAGGGAGTGTTGAAAATGGAAACAAGAAATGTTAAAAATAGAAGTGCTAAAAATAACATTGCTATAAATAGAAATTCAGGTACCAATGTTGTACTAAGCAACAAGGAATGAAAAATGGAAGTGCTAAAAATAGCATTTCTATTTTTAGCAGTTCGAGATAGATTCATATTTTAGTTAGTCCCTGAACTAAAATAGTGAAGTAAAATTCGAATTTGATCTTAGCAATTGTTTGTAAAATAATTAATTAATTCATCTTGAGTTAATTAGTTAAGGAAAATCAAACATGAAGTCTATGTGGGGACATGCAACGGTTTCTCCATTAATTGAGGAATTTATCCATTAGTTAAAGAGATAAGAATGAGTTGTAATTAGTTGGCTCAGTTAATTGAGTCAAGCCCGGTGACATTAATTCAAACAGTTTGTTGAATTAATTGTGGGTTCAGTTAGTTAATGCTTGCATGCATGTAACTGCTGCTCTCTAGATAACTGAATATTCTCTCATAAATAACGCATGCATTTCAGTTCAGACAGAGACCCAGTTGAGATCAGAGGAGGGACAGTGTACTATCAGTTGGATGGATTTTTCCTATAAAGGAAAATCAACTATGCAGAAGGATTTATCTCCTTCAGGATTGCACAGTTACTACTAGGCAAGTGAGCAGTGTGAGGTGGGAATTCACATGTGTGGAAGCACTGAACCCCAAGAAAAAATGTGCAACAAAATAGGAGGCTTGGAGGGTAGAGGAGAAGGTTTCTGAGAAGCCTTTGACTGTCTATGAGTAGCATTGTTTGATTGCAGAGAGAGCAGGATAGCTTGAGAGTTGATTATTTTTGTAACTCAAACATATTTCTACTTGTATGATAATACAGAGATTCGGGTTTTAGGCTGAGGCTTTCCCCGAGTTATTTCTTCTGTGTTATGTGTGATTGATTTCTCATTCTCAGTTATATGTGTTCTCATTGATCTTGCTCATATTTGATTAAGCTTCCGCAAAGTTTGTTGTAGAAGTAGATCTTGTATTTTGCTTTAGTCTATTGCATAATTTGTTGATCTACAGTGGGAATTTCTACATGGTAACAGAGCAAAGGTGATCAAGGTGAAGAACAATATACAAGAAGGGAGAAGTTTGAAGTTTGAGGTTCTTGAATATAGAAATCAAGTTCTTGTCACATCTCAATTTCACCAATGGTGTTCAACGGTTTAAGACTCGAGTATGCCCTTGATGGTAGCTCGAATTATATAGCCTGGAAGGATTTTATGGAAGTAGTATTAGAGGATAATGGTCTAAAGGACTTCATTGATCAAGAATTCCCCAAGCTGACTAATGCTACTCAATTGGCAGAATGGAAGAAATGTGTGGCTAGAGCAAGGAGAATCCTTCCAGAGAGAGTTCGAGACCACATAGTCTCGAGTCTCCATAGGAAGGAGACACCATTTTTGATGTGCAAAACATTGGAATATATATATCAGAATAGCAGTGATCAGAGGAAGTTGGCGTTGAAAGACAAGCTTCGGAAAATCAAGTGTGAAAAGGGCGACACGATCTCTACATATCTGAAAAAGCTCACCACCTACAAGGATGAGCTTGGAAGTGTAGGGATCACGACCACTGATGATGACATGGTGATTCTTGCACTCCTCGGTCTTCCTAAGAGCTGGCATAGCTACCAAGACTCGGTTAATGGAAGAGAAAAACTGCCATATTGGGAAAGACTTTGGTTGGATCTAATGCAAGAGGAGATAAGAAGAACCACCAGAGATGGATCCTCATCGAAGCAAGATGATGAGGAAAATCTAGCCTTAACGAGTAAGGCGAAGAAAGGGAAGCAGAAGGATTCTCATCCCAAATCGAGTTCTTCCCATGGTGGGACTAAGTTTGACAAATCGGAAGTGTGATGCTTTTGTTGTCATGAGGTGGGCCATTTTGCTACAAATTGTCCATTGAATAAATCCAAGATGGGATCCAAGGAAGGATCTGAAGGTGAGGCATTAGCCTCATAGTTCGAGTTGGATTTCACACTCTTCACATGCATGGTTTCATCCATGGTGGGATGTGGTTGGTTTCTTGACAGTGGAGCTTCTTTCCACATGACCGGTGACAAGAGTTTGTTCAGTACCTTGGAGGAGAAAGATCTCCAGATACTCATAGCGATAGGTAATGATGAAAAGTATAGTGTCTCAGGTGTAGGCACGGTTGTTTTTCAGAGGGAGCATGGAGCTCGCATTACCTTGACCGATGTCAAGTATGTACTAGGACTGAGGAAAAATTTGGTGTCGATCGCCATGCTAGAAGACAAGGGATATGATGTAGTTTTCAGTAAGGGGAAGGTTTTCCTTCGACACGTCACCACGAGACAGGTGAATCAAATCGGTTAACGAGTCAATAACCTGTATGCTCTTGAGGTTCAAGATGCATGAAAAGCCTTGAGGATCAAGGAAACTGATGGAGACTTGGTGGTTGAGAGGGAGAGTACATTACCTCTCAACATGTAGCCACAAGAGAAGTCTCAGACAATTGTGAAGGAGCCATGATTGGTGAAGCAGCTTCAGGAGGTTGTGGAGCAGCCACAACTAGGGAAGCCGAGAGGAGACCGAGTGGAGGCATCCACTCATGCAAAGACCTCCAGTAGGGGGAAATTTCAAGCCAAATGGGCAGAGGAATCACATGCATCCATACCTCTAGGTAGGAGGTGGGGCGATGTGGAGTGATCGTCCCAAGAAGGCTAGAATAGGGGCAGGATCCTTGAGGTACCCAACCTCTTTGATTAGACCTTGCTATGGGAGCCCCAATGAGGAGTAGCAGGGCTAGCTGAGTGGGTAGATAAATATGCGGATGGAGCGGCAGAGAAAGCTACAGTGCAAAAATCCCAAGATAGCGCAGAGCTAGCAGGCTGCAACAATGCGAGAGGCGCAGGAGTGTTGCACCAGTGTAGGATGGCACAGAGAGGTGTGCAACAATGCGAGATGCATGGAGTGTTGTAGCATCTCAGAGGTCAGAGAGGGAGCACTTGTCATCAGTAGAGGGAGCTTCATCATTAGAGTATGTTTCTAGCCCAGCAGAGAGGTCAATTGGGAGTTTTTTTTGTTTCTAGAGTTGCTGGAGCGTCCACACTTGGAAGAAGTGTTGCATGCAGAACATTCCAAACGTTCAGGATTGGGTTCAAGTTGAATGCCTTTCTTGTTGAGAGGGAGTGTTGAAAATGGAAACAAGAAATGCTTAAAATAGAAGTGCTAAAAATAGCACTGCTATAAATAGCAGTTCAGGTACCAGTGTTGGACTAAGCAACAAGGAATGAAAAATGGAAGTGCTAAAAATAACATTGCTATTTTTAACAGTTTGGGATAGATTCCTATTTTAGTTAGTCCCTGAACTAAAATAGTGAATTAAAATTTGAATTTGATCTTAGCAATTGTTTGTAAAATAATTAATTAATTCATCTTGAGTTAATTAGTTAAGGAAAATCAAACATGAAATATATGTGGGGACATGTAATAGTTTCTCCATTAATTGAGGAATTTATCCATTAGTTAAAGAGATAAGGATGAGTTGTAATATTGAGTTGTAATTAGTTGGCTCAGTTAACTGAGTCAAGTCCAGTTAGATTAATTCAAATAGTTTGTTGAATTAATTGTGAGTTCAGTTAGTTAATGCTTGCATGCATGTAACTGTTGCTCTCAAGATAACTGAATATTCTCTCATAAATAACTCATGCATGTTAGTTCAAACAGAGACCCAGTTGAGATCATAGGAAGGATAGTGTACTATCATTTGGAGGGATTTTTCCTATAAAAGAAACTCATCAATGCAGAAGGATTTATCTCCTTCAGGATTGCACAGTTACTGCTGGGCCAAGTGAGCAGTGCGAGGTGGGAATTCACATGTGTGGAAGCACTGGACCCCAAGAAAAAGTGTGCAAGGAAATAAGAGGCTTGGAGGGCAGAGGAGAAATTTTGTGAGAAGCCTTTGACTATCTAAGAGCTGCATTGTTTGATTGCAGAGAGAGCAGGATAGCTTGAGAGCTAATTCTTTTTGTAACTCGAACATATTTCCACTTGTATGATAATACAGAGATTGGGGTTTTAGGCTAAGGCTTATATGTGTTCTCATTGATCTTGCTCATATTTGATTAATCTTCCACAAAGTTTGTTGTAGAAGTAGATATTGTATTTTTCTTTAGTCTATTGCATAATTTGTTTATCCACAGTGGGAATTTCTACATAAGCAACAAAAAAACAAATGATAACACCAGGATTTTTTTAAATGGAAATCCAATGTGGGGGAAAACCACCAATGTCGTCATCTCTATCTTATTTCTTATTATAATTAAGAAAAAATCATTAGATCTTGTACTAGCGCAACTCCTTACCAGCACACAAGCACCCACCTACAGGAGGCTATAACCTCCACTCGTTCTCCAACACCCACTAGAAGGGAGCTTCAACCCCCTAATCTCATTTACTGACTACTACCAGAAAGGAGAACCTACCCCCTGAACGAATTTACTAGCTACCAATAGAATGAAGCTTAGACTTCCTCATTGAATGCTCCAACCCTCAACACCTCTTTTGTACCATGTTTCATAATATTTCAGGCTGGTTCCACCTATCTCATAACATCAAAAACCTGTATTCCACCTTTCATCGTATTTTCAAATTAGACCCACACCTAACATTATGCTCAATACCAAACTGAATACTGAAACTGGACTACAATATCAAAACCAATTGAATCACTATATCATCAGTAAACCAATCACCGAACTGAACCTCAACCAACTATTTCAACCAGATCAAACCAGTCCATATCATCATAACCAGATCATACCAATTCACAACCACTCTTAAATATACCAAGCCATACACTATTAACTATCACAAAAACAAAGTGATGTCATTACAAACCCTAATCAAATTTACTTTAGCATTTATACATGACCATTCTGAAGCATACCCGTGTATATATGCATATCCTCTGTATCACACCTATGTACAGATATCAGAATATTGAACATTAAATCACTAGATCATTGTAACATTGAATCAACCACTAAACCATGCATAGATCATTGAACCTATCATAGATCACTAAACCAATCATATATCATCATATTGTAGCATCATTACCAATAAATATTACATTCCATATTCAACCCAATCAACATTGTTAGACACAAATCATCAAGATAGAGACATCATTGACATATAACAACAAACAAAGCAAAACTCATCAAATGTCATCATCAAGCCATACTGCAAAACCACATAACATATATGTGATATCCATGAATCATATCAACATATGTACATGACCACCATGCATAACCCCTACTACAGATCTCAAAATACTGAAGACCATATCTCAGAATATATATGCAACCCTACAGAGACAGATCTGCATATATACACGACTATCCAAATATAAACTTGTGTACAAATCTGAAAACTTTTGTTGCAAACATAACTTCACTCTCCACAACCTTTACTTTCAAAACTACAGACTTTCAAATAATTTATTTAGATCACATCATCATTATAACCATAGACCTATCATTGTTAGTTACTTAGACATTTGCACTAAGTAAATCAATCAAGCATATATGCAAACATACTTCAAATCTTTCAAATCCAAGTCTTCTCCTTGCTCCCTGGTGCATCCCTGTCTTAGATCATATTAGACAGGAATAAGCCATTTGCTTGCACACTTAAGACCTTGATCTCCATCTCCTTATATAGTTTTAGCCTTAGCCAATACCTTAGGTAAATCCCTTGGTAATGTCGTTAGTATTCATTGACGAGATCAAATAACCATTGTCGCTCCAATTAGTATGGTCCAATACCATGGTAATGACCCCTGGTATCCAAATTACCATGGTTCAGATTATGTACATGAATTTTACTCATAAGACCTAGATATGTACACGACCCTTCTTCATACGAACCATGTATACTTTCTCGAACTTTTACTTTTGTCATCCAACTATCACTGAACTGTCATTTTTCTGTTCATGTCCTTTGTAGCATATGTACCAATCTTCATGAGTTACACAATCATCATATTATCATAATGTTGACATCAAGTACATATTTATCAATTTGGTTGCCATCAAGGACAACACATTAGTCATAGTGCCAACAAATCAACACCTTTGGACTTGATGGCAACCACTTTGGTGTTTGAATACCACCTGCAAATACACCTAAAAACACCAAGTCTTCTCTTAAACACACCAAACTTCTCTCCAAGAATTCTACTCCAAAAACCAAGCTTCTCTCCCCCTCTGACATCAAGGCAAAAGGGTTGAACCAGGCCGAATGAAGTACTTCCCTTGTAGTATTGATTGTTGTAGGACTAATCTGCTAAACAGTTGCATATTGACCATGCCCCCCCTCAGCATATGTTGGACCTTCTAAATATATGAAATACAAGTAAAAATATGTAATACTCAAACAAATATGATTGTTCCTATCATCAATGACTTTATTCTCCCATGATTACATCAATCAACCAACATATTGGGTTTATGTATTGAACCCAAATTTTACATGAATGTCCTAAAATGGGAGAACATACATGACATGACCTGACCCCCAAATATCCCATGATTGAATTTACAATCTTTTACAACATGGTTCTTTTCATGACCTTTAAGAGATAGATATGACACTGATAACCAAAATAAGTAACCTTTGTAACACCATCCTCCCATATCTACCCAAGTAACTGGCTAACCAGGGTAAACATGTGATGAGAGGTTAATATGATATGATTCAACCTCCTAGGTGTCCTTAAGGAAGTGGAATCGAAGGAAACACATTAAACATATCTTCCACATCAACAACAAAACTCCTAAGAGCCATCCCAACCACATAGGTATCATGCCCCTGGGTTCCACTGATTTTTTAATATATTAAACCTCTGTACGCTCCCATGTTATGGGAATGCCAACGTCCACAGAGTTCTAGATGCTCCCAAAAGCCTACATGCCTACGTCCAGGGACTATTTCCAACATATTTTTGCAGATTCCGCGGGATTTAAGGAAATTTTCAATCCCATAATTCTATCCAATGCACAGAACTTGTTGTAACTTCCAGAATCCATTAAACACATTATGAAAATACTACTAAACCAAAAACTAACTCCAAGACTAGGCCTGACCATCCCCAACCGAGACTGACATTTTGTCAAACACTTGGCATCAATGCAATCTGCAGGTATAGGATACAAGACAGAGCATGAATGACTGAAAACTCGTATGATACATGAAGAGAAGGATCACCACATTCTCCTTTAAACTATTATGTTATCAATTAGGTATTGCATCCATCATTTTAACAATTACAAGTAAATATATGAAATAACCATGACATAAACCTGTCAATTAACCATGATTACAACCAACATAAAACCATGAAAATAACAGTGAGATAATAGCCATTAAATCTACATATAAATAAGTACAAAACCAAGAGACCTTAGATTTTATTAAATATAAGCAAATCCGACCAGGTTCGAAACTTCCACGTACCACCCGACTGTCGACATGGCTGAACCAACTCTTTCTTTCACCTAGTCATCCCCGTTCCATATTCCAAGCATGACTGTGGGATCTCATGAAAAAACCAATCCAAAAACAACCAAGGGAATCCAAAGGTTAAACCACCTCCGCCCTCACCAATCCATGATCACACCAAAGCCAGTGCTCTGATCACAAAACTGAACTGAACTTGGAATGCCATCTAGAATCCATCACTATCCTTGAATAATTTATTGTCTCCTTGTCTCTCAAGATTTACCGCAATCCAATCTTGGAACACTAAGCCCCAAACTGAGACACCACCCTCAGGCTTCATCGTGTATCCCACCAAAACTGGTCAAGGGATTCCTAGGCCTTTGGGAATGAAACTTGAGACCATCTCTGCCCCGGATTCTGAAATCCATCCAGCAATTCTAAAGCTCAAAACTGAGATCAACGTCCCAACACACCATGGCATCTAGAAAAAGGAAAGGTATGGCTTAAAACCACTACCATAACCTGGTAAAACCATGCCACCGATAGAAAGAGAACCATACACCAATATGCAAAGCCATGCATGTCAAAACTAGCTAGGAAATCACACATACAATATGTTACCCACAAGTATTCATTCTTACGCTACTTGATCCTGCTCTTCCTTGCTTGATCCTTGCTTTCCTTCCTTTCCTTATCCTTCATTTGCTTACTTTTCCTTTCCTTGCTCCAAGAAAAATCTAAGTGTCCCACAATGAGGGGGAGAGAGAGAGAGAATAATGAGAGAGCTCCAAAACTGAATTGACACAAGCTTGCCAACTGATGCTCAGAAGCCTTTTTATCAATGAGGCCTCTATTTTATTCAATTTCCATTATTTTCCTTCATTTTCCTCCTTACATGCAACTTATGAACTCTCACCTCTCTTTTATCCTATTTTCCTTTATTTTCATAAATAAATGTGCCAAAAATTCCTTTTTGCCTTTTTTATTCCTTTTCCTTTGTCAATTGCCTGTAGCCAAAACACATCCAGTGATGCCCACTAGGATATATTTTCCCAACTTTCAACTTGGAATAGGTGTCCCTTAACCATGTTCTTATTTTTCCTTTATTAACTTTTATTACATGGAATTTTCACCAGGGTTGTTACAGAACCCTCCCCCTTGGGGAACACCACCCTCATTTCTAAACCACACCAAGACCTCATCAAAACCACTAAAAATAGAACATACTGCCCATGGAGCTTTATAACTTAGCTCATTACAGTATTTATAATCAAAGACCTTCTCAAAAGAAAAACATCATGACAACATGACCAAATAACAACCATACGACTTACTGGAGCTTTATAACATAGCTCATTACGATATTTACAATAACCACATATACACATATGAACATTTGCTAAACCAACAAATAAAAGGATATGATGCCTGCATCCGCAACAAAGGGAATCCAAAGGCTCACACCTCCACCCTCAAAGTAATGCCAGGATTCACCTCCTTCGCAGGAAGTCCAAAATCCACTGCCACAGTCAAACTGAATCCAATGTCCAAAGTTATAATCATGCACCACTTGTCCTCTCAGCGAACAATTACCAACTCATTGTTCCAGGGCGCACTCAGAATGTGCATTTGATTCCGTTTGGCAATGCTAATGACCAAAACAAATATATCCATGGCCTTCCCTTCTTTGCTACACAGCCCCTCGGGAAATATGGTCACCCCTTCTGTGCAATCACTCACCTTCCAAGTTCCCCGAAATCCCCTATCTTGGGTGATCCATCCCTTGGAAAGGCTTCCTTGCATCGAAAATTCAAACAACCAAGGAATATACCTGCCTCAAACCATCATATCAGTCATAGCATGCTCATGGAAATCAATGGACACTATTGGGTACCAGTGTCCTACAATGGATCTGCTCCTAAAAGGCTTTACCAACATATTGTTGCATGTTCCAAATCCTTTTGTCATTTTCGCTAATGCCTACAGTCCATTTCAACCACCCAACCGTGAATTTTTGTGCTTCATGTACCAAGCACATAACTTCCATTAGATTAAAATAAATTCAAACCATACCTCATTGGTAGCTCATCAATAAGGTACACTTGCAATAACGTTTACTTCCTATCACAACAAGTCAAACTAGAACCTTTGACCAAATCATCATGTATAAATATATCACATCAAGTTAGCTCAAAACACAACCATCATAGATCAAAATCATAAATCACATGTATACATCATAAACCAGAATCATAATTCACACGCATAATAAAAATGAAATAAAATATTGATACTTATCCTTTAATCAATCCTTAGCTTCTACCTTTGTCTTTATTATGTACGCACTTTAGATCAGTTTCCACACTCGAAAAATACCAAGTACCTTGTCCTCAACCATGTGCATATACACATAATGTGCATCACACACATACTGTTGAAATATGGCAACAAAAATATTCCAATTTAATTTGTCCTTGAATTAAATTGTGAATTAAAATTGAATTTAGTCTTAACAGCTACTTTAAAATAATTAATTTATTTATTTTAAATTAATTAGTTGGAGAAATTCAAGTTAGAAGTATTTCTGAAGTCATGCAAGAGTTATCCCTTAAATTATGGAGATAATATTGAGTTATATTTGAGTTGTAATTAGTTAACTCAGTTTACTGAGTTAAGTCTAGTTAAATTAGTTCCAAACTGTTTGAGGAACTAATAGTGAGTTAACAGTCAGTTGATGCATTAATGCACTCAACTAGTGCTACTCCAGTTAACTGGAGATTCCCTCATCAGAAACTCATGCATGTCTATTGTAAGAAAGACCCAGATGAGATTAATTTTCAAGGATAGTGTACTATCAGTTGCATGTGTTTTCTCATGGAGAAAACTCATGCATGCAATCAAGGATTCATCCTTGAGGATTGCGCAGTTTTGAGGGTTGGGTTATTCCACTTGGTAATAGGTTAATCATCCACAAGGAACAGTGCAAGGAAATAGGAACTTGGAGGGTAGAGAGGAAGGCTAGAGAGAAGCCAAGATTGCCTATGAGCATCTGTGAGGATTTTACTGAGAGCCAGCTGGTTGTGAGAGCTAAGGCTTTGTATAATTCCTATGTATTTCCACCATGTATGATAATACAATAGTGTGGGGGTTTTAGCTGAGGCTTTCCCCAAAGTATTTTCATGTGTATTGTGCCATTGATTCTTTTTCTTCCGGTTATATTATTCAGCTCGATCTTTTAAGCTTCTGCAAATTGATAGTAGAAGTAGGTTATAGTATTCTGCTTTGATTTATATTGCATTATTGGGTTAACCTATCACAATTTTCTACATGGTATCAGAGTTGTGAATAGTATAATCAGAAGAGAATTCTAAGTTTAAAGTTATGGGTTGTAGGTGCAATCATACTTCAAGGTTGGCCAATGGCGTTCTATGGCCTGAGAATCGAGTATGCCTTGGAAGGTAGCTCGAATTACATAGCATGGAAAGATAAAATGGAGGTTGTATTAAAAGACATGGCTTGAAGGAATTCATTGATCAATAAATCCCAAAGCCAGCTTCAACTAATGCACAAGAGTTGGCTGAGTGGAAGAAGTGTGTGTCGAAGGCGAGACGGATCATCCTTGAGGGAATTCGAGACCATATTGTCTCAAGTCTCCATGGGAAGGATACTCCATTTTCAATGTGGAAGACATTGAAGGACCTCTACCAGAACAGTAGCTACCGGAGGAAATTGGCGCTCAAGGATAAGCTTCGAAGAATCAAGATGGAGAAGGGTGATACTATTTCCACATATCTGAACAAGCTCACCACATCCAGAGATGAGCTTGGCAGTGTGGGAATAACTACTGTCAATGATGATATGGTGAGCCTCGCTCTCCTTGGCCTTCCAAAAAGTTGGAATAGCTACCAGGACTCTGTGAATGTGTTGAGGCCTCGAAAATCGTTGCAACAACATTGGGGGATAACCACCCGGTCCGGACCTTAGTACAGCTCCTCCGTTTGGGATGGTGGCTCCGACTGGAGATAACGGGACCAGTTTCCCGATAATAAATAAAAGGGATGGATGGGTGATGAATGGTTTGATTTTTTGGTGATAGGCGACTAGCTTATTCTATTGACAAAAATAGGGAAGCTAATACTAATCCCGGGAACAACTTATTCATTAGGAATGCAGCGTTAAATAACCTTCATCTATCTAACAGGCATATAGATGACTCTGTAAAATAAATATAAGATATTCAATCATTCAAAGATTACTTCATATGAATAGTCACAATGAAGCGATAAATACAAATTACTACATTCACTGTTTATATCATCGATACATATATACGATTGAAAGAGAAGCATGCTATAAACAACCAATAGTGGAATGCATAAAGGATGCTACGAAAAGCACATATATATATATAAGCGATAATAGCAAGAGCGATTTAAACAACAATTCATATAACAAGAATGAGTACAGATGTAGATAATAGTACCATGTGAGCTGCAGATCAATCCGAAATATCAATCGCTATTCAAAATTCCTTCTTCAATACAGAAATGCTTTTAAACAAAGACAGTAGTGCACATTTGCATAAAAACCTTCCACATCAAATTCAGAATAATTGGTCCAGTTTCATAAAAGAATATCCCTGAAGTACAATAGTGCAACTTCAGGGTTTAAGTCATATACAAAAATTTACGACCCTTTCTAAATGCATGAAAGGGTCTATAAATACTACTAAGCTAAAAAAATCTATGAAACAAAATCCTACTAAATTGGAATCAGTAAATGCGATCTATCTTCTTGGGGCGATTTGGCAGTCGGCGATGTGAATCATGACTCAGGCTGTTTGCCTTTAAACCTGAGCTGGCTTATCGCAGGCATCGGCTCCACTTCTGGCGGTCTGTTGAGGCACAAGCTGAATTGGGCAGCAAAGGTGGCATCCTGAATGTCGGGTATGATATACCCGATAGCATCTGTAAGGCATTTTAAGGCGGCTCTTTGGTTGTATGGCTTCACTAAGAAGAACCAATAGGCATCCCATGTTAAACTGTTGATCCCCGCGATTAATCTTCCATTTTTCTCCAGCTCTGGGTAGCATGAATGCTCCAACATCTTTGTTGCTGTTAATTGACCTGGAGTACATTGGGAAATCATATTAGACAAATAAAGCGTATTATTTACTAATTCAACCAAATTGCTAGTGGTTGCTTTGCATCTGAAAATTGCTCTTTCTGCCTTCATTAACTGTGATTGCCATTCTGTGAATAATATTTCTTTGTGTGATTCCAGAATTCTTGGTAGATTGGTCGCCTGGCCTTGATCAGAATCTTGCCATTCTATAGAACTTGTCAGTGTTTCTTCGGCCTGATCTAAATCGGTCCTTGCCTTTTCTACCTTTTCGCTTATGGATGCTACTAACTCACACAATGGTTCTGCTTGTATAATCTGCTGACATAGGAGCTTAACTTGATTAATCAATGCCTTATTCAATTGACGCTTCTGCTTTGAATTCATCTACCTAAGGGAGCCTTTTCATTTGCTCAATTTGAGTTGACAATTGAGCGATTTTCTCATCTTTAGATTTTATTGTTCCCTCAGTCGACATTCTTAATTGCTCGAATGCTGCCGATAGCTCCCTTTGCCTTTGGATTGCGCTCTCATCAATCTTCTGCTTTTCCTCTTGTAATTGCTTAGTCAGCTGATGATTGCTTTGCTGCTGCACTAGCAATTCCTGCTCCGCCTGCTCTGCTTTCTACTGAACTTCCGATAATTTCGCCTGTAGCAAAGAGATGTCTTGATCCTTCGCTTTTAATAAATTGCTCACCTCCGATGCTTTATCAATGGTCGCCGCTGAATATGCTCCAGCGTATTGCGATAGCTTGGTTAAGTCATCGGAGGGGTCAAATTCCTCTTTCCACACAACATTTCCCGTCACTGTTAATTCAGGGAATAGAGAAGGTTGATCAGCCCTTCTCCTTTTCCTTTGTCGCCTTACAACAGCTTTATGCTTAGGGCTATAAAATACATCCAAAGGGGGAATCTCTTTAATTTGCAAAATGATTTCGCCCGATGGATCCTTAGGAATTATCTCTGTTTCTTTTGATTTGGGTAGGTCGCTGGTTTCACCCGAAACTGGTTTCGATGTTGCTTCCTGTGTGTCGCCTTCTTTAGAAACCTCATCATCTCTTGAGCACTCTAGGTTGCCGATGATTGAATTGAAATGCTGCCATTGGTGGAGCAAATTTGGATCAACTAGTGTATCATCATTAATTTTAGAGCTGCTCTCTTCTTGGGCTTTCGCCTGGGTTTCTTCCTGTTGCTGCACATTTTCCTGGGTTTCTTCCTGCCTCTAATTATGCACTTCCTCCTGCTGCTTAGATGTAGTAGGAGGTGGCGTATTACTTCGTTGCTCAGGCTCGCTTGATTTTGTCATCGTCGGAACAGTCGCTAACAGGTCTAGAGGCAGAGTTTGCAACCTCTGTTCTCTAATTCTGTTAAATTCGGCTAGCTCTTCATCGTTGTATACATTTATGGCAAGCGAATTAACTTGATACAGCGATTCGGCCGATGCAAACAAATCCTCGAATTTGTCTTCTTTGTGCTCGACCTTGGCCAATTTGGCCTGGTCGAGTGCATTATAAGCGATTTTCCTTGGATCATACTGCCTACTTGGCAGAGTAGCCAGAGTGAACGAATTTATCTTCCCAGCTTCCTTCTCTGCATGTTTGATATCATGCAGGGTATAAATTCCAATTCGTAAGGGAAAAGAGGGCCAAACATGCTTTTTTGCTTTTTTCAGGGTCTGAGTAACCCCATCCGCATTGATTTGATAAGCTACTTCCCTGGCAAGTAACTTATCAGGGATGTAAAGTGGGAGCACATGGGGCCTGTCCTGACTGCCAAAAACTCTGATGTAGGTGAATTTCTCCTCTCCAAACCAACTTGCTACTGCAATTAAATCTACCCCTGCTTGTTCAGAAATCTTCGGGGCAGGCTTATCAAAAATGGAGTAATGAATTGGCAACATGAAACCGTTGCAGATTTGATAAAGGTGGTGCTTATAGTTGGTCTTCCACAACTTTTGATGATATATGAGGGGGTCTTGCTACGTTCCACCTCCATCCGAGCCAGAAACTCAGAATTAAACAAATTACATCCAACACATAGCGCTGTAATAAAATGGCGGAATGAACCTCTCTGTGACGCGAGAGTTAAACCTGAAATCGAGAATGGCCTTGGCTAACTTGTTGGATAATATATCCGCCCAATCCATAATCTCGCCACTACATGCCACCTCCATTAAGGGGACCATTTCTATGGTAAAATTGGCGGAGTCATGCAATCCCCATAGCCTACACAACATAATTCTAGCATAGCAGTAAGGAGAACATAGGGAGTCGACTGAGTACTTACCCAAGGATTCATGCTTGTGCTTTGCTGGATTTTGTCTCCAGCCTCGAATTGGTTCGGACTCGGTCTCGTTCTCTACTCGAAATTTCTCCAGAAATGTCGTATTATATTTTTTTTTCTTCTACTGGAAGGTGATACATTTGCCTTAGATCTGCGGCTCGAAAAGAACCGAAAATCCTTTCATCTCCAGTGGTAAACATTCTGTTGGTAATTGGGATCTCTTGGATTGCCCACCTTACCACATTCGTATATGGGAGAATTTTCTCCCGGGCCGCTATTCTGTGCAGAAAGGAGTTGGCCAAGTCTTTTAAATTGGCCTCAGATTTGCTGGTACTATCGCATGAGACTTCTATCCTGGTCACCTTCGGCTCTTCAGCTTCAATCAAATTATATGTTCCTTGTCAAGTGGCCCTAGTAAGTCCCAGGCATGTCGTATCTGATATAAGCCCTTTCTTTTTACCACTTGAATCAACAACAGCTTGCCCTGTGGCTGGCGAAGCAGTAGACATTGTAGTCTTTTTGGACTTCTTTCCCATTCCACTCAATTCTGTCTCTATGGAAGAATCCTGCACAGAGCGAAAGATAAGCATAACACAGGCAACAATAACATGAATTGAACAGAGTGAGGTATATATATCTGGATTCATTCATAGCGATCAATTGACTTAAGACGGGTTTCTGATCAAATCTGTGAATAGATCGCAAGCTTGCTGTTTTCATTAAATGGTCGTTAAGGCCTGCCAATCTCATTAATACCAGTCGCTTCGATTAATGGCTGAATGATTTATTTGAAGCATGCCTTGGGCGATTTGGCAGTTGAACGCGGATGAGCGGCTTTTCAAAAGATATTGCCTTAATTACAAATAAATCATATTAAACTGCCTTTATGATTTTTACTTTGAAAACTGCGCTTTTTAACCTTTTCGCAATCGGGCGTCAGGGAAATCCTAAGTCATTGCTTTGGTTTAATTTGGAATCCACGATCGCCGACAGCGATATCGCATCAGGTCGGAACAAGAGAAAGCTTATTTGTGTTAAACATTATCGCCGATTGTCGATTGCCGATTGCCGATTTCGCATCGCATCGGAACAAGAGGTTGTTTAATTGTGTTACTTTATGCTTTGCCGATATCCGATAGCAATTTCGCATCGGCGAAAATCAAGATGTCCCTTAAGTTGCGTTCTCTTTGTCATTGCGATATGCGATCTTGCGATCACTTTATCGCAATGATAAAGATAAATCATTTTACATTGGGGTTTTTGATTCGTTTTATTGAAAAGGCCTTTTAATAATGTTTTCTTTTATTCGGGCCTTTTTGAAATAGAACTTTAAATTGTTACCAATTTAAAACAAAAATTAAAAAAGGGACCCATTTCACATTATAGTTTTGGAATAGTAATGATATGAAATGGGTGGTTGTTGTATGGCACAATAGAAGGTCATTCATAATAGAGTCATGTTCTCCTTGTAGAACATCTTTTTGCAGATCTTGCCTACAGTCAGGGGGAGCATGGACAGATTTGTACACCTTGGCATATACAAAGGGGGAACTCAATCAGAAACTTCAGCATGCACTCAGGGGGAGTATGGACAGCAGAATGTATATCAAAGAAGAGAATATCTTGGTCTGCCCTTTGCCCTGATGTCAAAGGGAGAAGTGACTTGGTAGTGGTTTCCATCAGCCAAAGGGGGATTGTTTCATATATTCAGTTTCCTTGATGGGTCAACCTCACTCTGATGTATGATACAGGTGATGGAAACTCACTCAGAGGACAGATCATAGTGCAGCAGGTGAAGAGAGAGATATACGCAGGTTGACCGTGATGAAAGTGCATATATACGCGGGTAATCAGAGCAAAAGGCATGTATACGTACACACGCAGATTCACAGAAGGAAAGGCGCGTACATGTCGGAAAACTAAGTTTTGGTCCGTGGTATTTGGTCCATGGTATTTTGGTATTGGTCCATGGTATTTGGTCCGAAGTAACGACCCCATGTATTGAGTCCAAGGTATTAATTCTGCATGGTTTTGGACCATGGTATTGAGAGAAGCCTAAACCTATATAAGGAGAAGATCATTAGGCCAAGAATGGTGCAAGAGTGAGCAAGTAATGAACATCTGATAAAGTGTGAGATCTAGATGCTGGTTATGGGTTGGTGATGCCTTGCTTGATCTGAACCAAAGAGGCACTCACGTGAAGGATGATGAATGATGGATTGGGATCTCAAGGCTTGGAATGATTATCTTTATATGGTTTGAGTATGGATAGACTAGATCTATTGACGCATGTTTATTGTATGAATGTTATGATCTCGGTATGTTCTGATGTCTGAAATAGCTGCAAAGTTATGAGGTAGAATTTGCAGATCTGTATGCGGGTTGTCTTTGGTAAAAGCACGTATATACGCAGGTTGGGTTCATCCAAGTAGCGTATACAGTATGAAGTTTGATAGTTGAAGTTTCTATTGGATCTGGTTGTTGTTGCAGAGTTATGTAGTCTGTGACTGTGTTTCAGTATTGGGTGATTCAGAGATTGATGATGCAGGTTGTATTGCAATGGTGATTTTTTTATGGATCCAGTCTGAAAATTGATGAAACGTGGTCCCTGGATGATTGTAGGCCGGCACCTACGTACTGGTAAACATATTGGCTAGTACAAGAGCGAGGGGGTTGTAGCTCCCTTCCAGGAGCAGCTAGAAAACGAGTGAAGGTTGGAGCCTTCAGTAGGCCAGCGCCTACGTACTAGTAAATGGAATGGCTAGTACAAGAGCTTAGAAGGTGGTAGCCTTCTGCAGGTAGTAGCATGCGTACTAATAAAGGACTACACCAGTACATTGTAAAAGAAGTTTCTTATTAAAGGAAGAAAGAGACGAATTGCAACAGGTGGTTTTCACCCACATTGGGTTTCCACCTTATATCATGGTGTTCATGTGTGCTTATTATGTGTGATGATCTGTATTGTTTCACTACACCTGTTTACTGTTAATGAGGTTAATAATGTTCTAATATATTTACTGAGAAATCTAACTGAATCATAAGAATTGTTGATATACGCTTGTGCATTTACTACAGTCCGCGTAACATACGTTATACACTTAATGAAGATGTGTATAGAATCTGAGTGTGAAAATGAAAAAGTTCTGATTGCTAATATATTCCCCCCCCCCCCCTCTTAGTATTATTTCCAACACCCTAAACCCTTAGCATTTTATAACATTTTAAAAAGTGTTTTGTAATTTTTGTTTAAGTGTTTATAAAAATAATTTACTAAATTGTTATAAACCCTAAATCCAAAACATTAACCCTAAACCCCATACCCTATACCATAAATCCCATACCCTAAACCCTAAACTGCAAGCATTTTATAACATTTTAAAAAGTGTTTTGAGATTTATATTTAAGTGTTTATTAAAACAATTTACTAAATTTTTATAAACCCTAAATCCAAAACCTTAACCTTAAACCCCATACCCTATGCCCTAAATCCCATACCATAAACCCTAAACCCTAAGCCCTAAGCATTTTATAACATTTTAAAAAGTGTTTGTAATTTGTATTTAAGTGTGTATTAAAAGAATTTACTAAATTGTTATAAACCCTAAATCAAAAACCTTAACCCTAAACCCCATACCCTATACCCTAAAGCCCATACCCTAAACCCTAAACCCTAAGCATTTTATAACATTTTAATAAGTGTTTTGTAATTTTTATTTAAGTGTTTATTAAAGGAATTTACTAAATTGTTATAAACCGTAAATCCGAAAAATTAACCCCAAACCCCATACCCTAAATCCTAAAGCCGATATGCTAAACCCTAATGGAAATCTACCACTTGGTGCTTCCCCATTCGCTGAAGAGCTCTACCACATCATATTTTCCTGCCATTTGTCCAAGTCAAACCTGAACTTTGACTTCCTCTAACTTCTTCATACGAGCTCGGATTCAAGTGCCATTCACACCGTTGGAATCAGAATGACGAGCTCTTCAATATGAAGCTAGGTTTATCAAGATTTTGACACTTTGAGTTTTGAGCCTAATTTCGAGCACCTAATCACCTGCAAACTTCTTTCAACAAGCGAACCTCAAAATCCTCTTTCTCAAGCAATTCCATTAGTAATGTAGCTCAAAATTTTCTCGATCTAAATGTAATTGTCCCCTCGTAATGGGGGATATGGACCTCGTGATGTCATCCCTCCTCAAGATAACTAGTATGTTAGTATATATATGTTGTCAATATTGTATGTTTTTTGGTACCCATATGCATATAAGGATATTTTTTTGATATAAAGGAACTCACAATATTTGACATAATGGGCATTCTAAAGATGAATTAACAAATGGAAATAACCCCTCCTTTGATGTAATAGTTGTGTTAACAACGCAAAATTTCATTAATACAAATGTTCTCATTCTATTTATTTAAAACTAAAAGGCCCCATTAGGTAGTTAGCATTTAATAAATGGAATGTTGTTTCATTCGAGAAATCATTAAGTTAGGATTTAGTAGCTATAAATAAAGATGGAATCCTCCTAATTAAACATTGTTGTATTGGATCTTAGCTCATTAGGATGTTTCCCTCTGAAAAGAGAAAATTGAAGAGTTGATCCTTGTAAAGTGGTTCCCTACCTTGAGGATATTTCTATATATGAAGCATTGAAATGTTCATTGCCCATTATTAAAAATATTCTATCTTGCATTTTCATATCTAAGGTACATTAAAAGCAATATTAAAGCACCTTCTAATGCACAGTACAACAATACAAGGAGGAATAAAAACAATGCACAATGATATAAAAATTGCAAGAAGACAATAGGACACCCAAAGAGAAAACATACCCAAAATCAAGTTGCCAAGCAAGAGTTGGACCCCATGTCCACATTTCACTAGGATGGATGGATACTCATACTTGTTCTTGCTTACTACATTGCTTAACATATCATATTATATTTCTTCCACTCATGTTTCAAGGATGAGACATGCAAAGAGGTATTAAATCATCAAAGGAGGATAATATGGAGTACCTAGAAAGGTACCCAAGGAGAATAACTGATGTAATGTTACCATAAACTAGGCCCACTCAATAGTTGGTGGGTATTAAATAGGACCACTGATTAGTTAAAGGGATTAATATAATAATTAGAGATGGTTGGCATAGACCCCACGTAATGTCCCCAACTCAAACCAAGAAAACTAATAGCAAATCAGTTGTCCCTTCCTTGACTTACCCAAGATGAAAAGGACGCAGAGCCACGTTGGGTTTGGGCACATACACGAGGATTAATGCGCATGGATAAGATTGAGTGTGACTAGGAGTTATTTGGAGCACATGCATGAGTGAACTAAAGAACATTAGGGCACATACATTAATTTAGGAATGAGTTGGCACTTTTCTTAGAGTTAACTACAGTACATGCATGCATGGGCGAATAACTGAGTGTGTGGTCCAGTTAACTAGGCCCGTGCTTTTTTTCTCTCCCACTTCACAACAATTTGACATAAGAGTATCTCCATTAGAAAAATGCATGCTTCTTCTCTCCACTTCTAAGTTGAACTCAAGTGTTCTTCCTTTAGCCATGTGTATGGCCATCTCATTCTAGTTCACCATTAGTTAACCAAAATGCATGGAACTTGAAGGTAGAGTTTTGCATGGATAATTCGACTTCCATAATTTATAAAAGTAGAAGGTCGCCTTGCTAACTTAGGAGATATACATTGTGAGTTTCTATTCTATCACTACAATTTTGGACTTAAGGTCAAACAACCTGAGTATCCCTAGATTGGAATAGACATATGGGCTCCCCCTAGTTATAAGGGTGTGTTTTGGTGGAAGAGCTACGATTTGTGAGAGTCTAGCACATCATATTTTATGAGTTACAATCATTCATCAGGTGTGGAGGCTGATTTAGAAATAAAAAATTATAGGGCAATTTCAAAAAAAAATCAACAAGTAATTTTTATAGTTGTAATTCTTGACTTTTATATGCAAATAAAATTTCAGATTTTGTTGTTCCCCTGTCTTAAAAATATTGTTGTTTTTCTAGTATCTCTATTTGGGGATATTATAGTGATATCAAAGTTGCAAGACTTGGCAACCTGTTTAGGTTAATTACATGCATGAAGAGGATGGTCATAACATGGAAAAACAAGAGGAAATAATGGTTGGAAATGGTCGACAATTGCCATCATGTGAGGAGGACGCAAAACAAATGTTCACATAAATTTTAAAACAACTACAAATTAATAGCCTTGATTTGAGTCAAAAGGTTCAAAACACCAACAAATGGAAGAAATATGATGCATACAGAGGGAGCGGAAAGTAGCAAGGTTGAAGTACACACTGAACATTCTTCCAACAAACCTTGAAGTTCAACACAATCTAAACTTTTCTTGCCTAATTTTATACAAGAGAATGAACCTACACAAGGGGAACCTATGGAGGACAATGAGGACGCTAAAATATTAGCTAAGTATCAATCTTTGGGGGGCAATTTTCAATCATCCATCTCCTTTATGGAGTACTTGGAGGTCACAAAGCACACAAAGCCAAAGCAAAAGCAATAGAACCAAGGGAACCAAAACTACGAGTTGTAGAAGAGGTTGGACCATATCCTGACCAAGTTTTGATGGATCATCCAAGTGTGCGGCTAGGGCTTGGATTTAGAAATTAGATACTTATCTTGGCCTAAATCAGATGAAGGAGATTGAGGCCATCAATTTTGCTACCCTTCACCTTGAGGGAGTTGCACATGAATGGTGCTATCATAGGTTAGTGACACAAGGACACGGTGCAATAGTCTCTTATGATCAATTCTACTCTACATTGATAGAGAAGTTTGATCAGAAGGATTCATAGATACACATCAGAGATTTAGCACATTTGAGATAGGTTGGGACACTTGATGCATATATTTCAAAGTTTCAGCAATTGTCATCCACAATTACTAATGTAACTGAGAAGAGATTGATTTATTGGTTCATATAGGGCTTATCATAACCTCTTAAGGGTTGGGTCAGATCTTCTAATCTACCAACCTTACGAGATGTTACTAAACGTAAAAGGAATATGGAGTTATCCACAACATAGGCTAGGTTCCCTAGCAAGTTTTTGCATAGAAATTTGATTCCAAATTGGCCGCAGAGGAAGGACAAGAAGCTAGGATATAATAGAACTACAGGTGAGATGTTTATGCTAGTTGGTGGTGCACCTCGCGATTTGAGGAATGATTTGAGATGAAAAAGGTTTTTCTTTGACTGTCATGAGCCTTGGACACCTAGACATAACTGTAGAAGCGGAGGAAAGGCCCACTAAATTGAGGTATTTGAGGAGCTTAGTGATGATGAGTCGGAAGAGACACTAATTCCTTACAAGCAGCATGAGCAGGTGAATGGAGAGACATGTACAGATGAGCAACCAGATGATTTGGAATAGATAGGGGGTAAATTTGCAACCCTCACTACCATTCCTCATTTTTTCAAGGTCAAGGATTTTATATAGGGACAACGAGTTGTTGTGTTGATTAATAGTGGGGCTACAAACAATTTCATTGACTCGTCCTATGTGAAAAAGCAGGGTTTGCATTTTGAGGAGCATGATGGCTTTCATGTATGGGAAGCAAGTGGCTCGATGTTGCTTTGTGCTCATCATGTTCCACAGTTGAGTATAACTTTGGGTAATTACACCCTTACTGATGACTTTTATATGCTTGACATTAAGGATACCAATGTTTTGTTAGGTGTTTAGTGGTTTCATTCGATGTCCATTTGTTACAAACTTTATGCAATTGAGTTTCACAGTAGATGGTAGGAAGGTGGTATTCAGAGCTTAACTCCAAATACTCCTAAAGTCATTATAGCTAAGAGTATGAAGAGAGTTTTTCGACATTCTGAGGTTGAGTGGGCAGTGCAGTGTTTCATTTCAAAAAGGTTACTGATACAAGGAAATGTGGGTGTACAAGGTTTGTTGGACAAGCATAGTGTGGTGTTTTTAGATCTACCACATGGCCTACTTCCAGATTGTGGTTTTGAGCATGTTATTGAGCTTGTGGACAACAAGCCAGTGTTACAAATCCCTACCATCATCCTAAATGATTCAAGGATGAGATCAAGACGACTATTCATGAGTTGTTAGGTGCAATACATATACAGCCTAGCTCTAGTCCTTTCACTTCTTTTGTTGTCCTAAATAAAGAAGGATGGCACTGTGAGGATGTGCATCAATTATTATGCACTAAATAAGAAGGCCATCAGGAACAAACACCTTATTATGTATATTGATGAGTTGATGGATGAGCTACATGGAGCGATATATTTCTCCAAAATAGATCTTCATTTAGGATATCATCAAATCAAGTCCGAGAGTGAGATGTGCACAAAATAGCTTTCAGGTACCACAATGGAAATTTTTGAATATTTGGTGACGCCCTTTGGGTTATCAAATGCTTCAGCTACTTTTTAGTCTTGCATGAACCATGTGTTAAACAAGCAATTGTGAGAAGTTGTGTTGATTTTCTATGATGACATCTTAGTATATAGCAAGTCATGGGAAGAGCATCTTCGACACCTTGATGAAGTGTTAAGTATATTAGCACCTAGTTCCCTTTCTGTGATATCCTCTAAGTCTAAGTTCATCATGACTGATCTATTATATTTGAGATATGTTATTGGGGGAGGTGGTGTGAAGGCACGTCAAGAGAAGATTCAAGCTACTTAACTGGTTTCCACCAAAGAATGTGTCACAATTGTGAGGTTTCATTCATCTATGCACATATTATAGACAATTTGTGAAGGGATTCTCTTCACTAACCACTCCTTTAACATATTCGACCAAGAAGGACACTTTTTTTTATGGATTAGAATCAAGAAATTATGGATCATCTTAGAGGTAATGAGCACTTGTCTTGTTTTGGATTTACCAAATTTCTCTAAACCTTTTGTGTTTGAGTGTGATGCATTAGGTATTGGTATTGGGGTTGTTTTGATGCAAAACAAGCATCCCATTACTTATGAAAGCCAAAAATTGAATGAAGTTGAAACAAGATTCTCCACATATGATAAGGAGATGTTGGCCATCATGCACACATCTAAAAAGTTTCATCAATATCATGTGGGCAACAAGTTTAATTTGAGGATTGATCATAACATCCTCAAGTATTTCATGGAGCAAAAAGGATTAAATGAGAGACAACAACGATGGGTAAGTAAGCTACAAGGATATGACTTTGACATTGAACTCGTCAAAGTGAAGAATAATGTTGTTTTTGATGCATTATCTAGAAATCCTTCATTTTGTTCACTTTCATAAATTTCATCCTCTTGGAAAGATCACATACTAGCAAAATATGCAAAAAAACAATGTGTTTGTGATATTTTAGAAGGTAAAATTGATGATGGACAATATAAATAGATGAATGACATCATCTATTACAAGAATGGAATCTACCTAGTACTTGAAAGTAAGTTTAAGAACAAAATTCTAATTGTTGTTCATAACAATCAACTTGTTGATCACCTTGGTTATTTTAAGACATATAGGTATGCTCATGAAAGGTTCTCATGGAAGGGTATGAAGGATGAAATTCTCAATCATGTGAGGGAATGCCTAGAATGCCAACAAAATAAGGTGGAATTTTCCTTCCCTGCAATGCTACTACAACCACTTCCTATTCCCAACCAAAAGTGGGAACAAATATTGTTGGATTTTATCATAGGGTTGCCTAAGGTAAATGGTAAGGAACGTATTTTTATTGTAGTAGACAGACTTACTAAATACACTCATTTCATGTTGATTCCTTTTGAATCTAATTCTTCACAATTTTTTGGTCTAATTTTTGAACATGTATTCAAACTTCGCAGTGTGCCTAAGAGGATTGTGAGTGACAAGGATCTCATATTCATTAGCACTTTTTGGCAAGAATTAATTAAGTTGGCAAGAACATAACTTGATCATAGCATTATTTATCATCCCCTCAGACGAATGGACAAACTGAAATTGTTTATAAATGGCTTGAGGGCTAATTGAGAAACTATGTGTCAGAGCAACGAAAAGCATGGGTAAAATGGTTACATGAGGTAAAGTTTTGTTACAACCCTACATAACACATGAGCATTATCATAACTCCTTTCAAAGCCTTGTATAGTCACAAAGCTTCTAAATTTGTGGATTTGGTATTTTCTTATTCTAAAGCTCCAAAATATCTTGTGTGGGCTCAAGAGAACCAAGATATCCTCAATACACTCAAGAAGAATATTCAGATTGCACACGAATAGCAGAAGTATTATGATGAACACCATTGAATCAGTAAGTCTTTCGAGGTGGGAGACATGGTATTTTTGTGTCTTCAACCTTATATACAATCATCATTGAATATCAGTGGAGTGGAAAACCTTTAACCCTGATTTTACGGGCCTTTGAAAGTGATCAAGAGAATTGATGAAGTAGAGTATGAGTTGGAGTTGCCTTCCACAAGTAAGATTCACAATGTATTTCACATATCATGCCTCAAAAAGGCTCTTGGGAAGCATGTGACTCTGTCAACGAAATTACCTCCCATGGATGAAGAAGGTAAATTGATAGTTATTCCAGAGACCATTTTGTAGGTCATGGAGAAACGATTGACGAATAAAGTAATCTTTGAATATCTCATCAAATGGAAAATATTGCCCTTGGAGGATGCAACATGGGAAGGGGAGGAGATTTTGAAGCATCTTGATCTACAAATGCTTGAGGACAAGCATTCTTTGAGTGAGGAGGATTGTAATGTCCTCGACTCATACCAGGAAAACTAGTAGCGAATTGGTTATCCTTTCCTTGGCTTACCCAAGAGGAAAAGGACGTGGAGCCACATTGGGTTTAGTCACATGCATAAGGATTAATGCACATGGATAAGACTCAGCATGATCAGGAGTTATTTGGAGCACATGCATGAGTGAACTAAAGACCATTAGGACGCATATACTAATTTAGGAATGGCTTGGCACTTTTATTATAGTTAACTACAACACATGCATGTATGGGACGATAATTGAGTGTGTGGTCTAGTTAACTAGGCACATGCATGTTTTCTCTCCCACTTCACAACAGTTTGACATAAGAGTATCTCCAATAGAATAAATGCATGCTTATTTTATCCACTTCTACTTCAGTTGAACTCAAACGTACTTCCTTTAGTCATTCACATGGCCATCTCATCCTAGTTCACCATTAGTTAACCAAAATGCATGGAAGTTAAAGGTATCTAGTCTTGCATGGATAATTTGACTTCCATAATTTATAAAAGGAGAAGGTCACCTTGATAACTAATAAGATATACATTGTGAGTTTCTATTCTACGTTGCTGCAATTTTGGGCTTGAGGTCTAACAACCTTGAGTATCCCTGGTTTTGAAAAGACATACGAGCTCCCCCTAGTCAAAAGGGTGTGTTTCGGTAGAAGAGTTATAGTTTGTGAGACCCTAGCACATCATTTTCTAGGTTGCAATCATTCATCAGGCATGGAGGTCGATTTAGAAATAAAGGACAATTTAATATTTGTGTTTATTTTAGCAACTAATTTTCATAGTTGTAATTCTTTATTTTTATATGCAAATAAAATTTCAAAATTTTTTGTGTCCTTGTTTTAAAATATTGTTGTTTTTCTAGTAACTCTATTCGAGGATATTACACCCCAAGGAATATTCCTTGGAAAGTATATTTACAAGAGTAACATTGTATTAGATATGTTGAGAATTGTCACATGGAAAGCATGGCTTATGGAGTGATCCCTTCCATAAGAAGTATTTTATGATCTTACCTTACCTTAAAGGATCATTCTATACTATTGTGTTGCTTATTATATGGATTTTTTTTTTTTCTTAGGTTAAATATTTACCTTTATTCTTTATCTACCAAGTTTCACTGCAATATTTTGGTCTTGAGAAAAACTGTGAAGATCCAAAATTTGGTTTTGGGAAAAAGTAGGTGCTCATCCGTATCCTAACCCAATGATTATGCATGACTGTGAGGTATGGGGCTGAAATATCTCTAAGAAAACTTGGTAGAAAATTAAGCAAATCCAAAACTGATTTATAATAAAGAATCTTAAAGTGCAAGTGCAATATACCTTATCATGTCCTCTTAAAAATTGGGCTTCCACTCATACATAGTAAAGCTATGATTATATAGTTAATGTATAAGCATGAAATAAATAATGAGATTGGGCTTCCAATTACTATTTCAAACATCAGTGAAATTCATTTAGGCTTAAAATACGTTGGACTATAGTTGCTTAGCATGGAACCCTAGCCTATGAATGAGCCCCTTATGGACACGCTTCTTAGATTGCTACATTCTCAATATTGAGGGTAACACCTATACATGGGACTCTAGTTTATGGATGTATACCATATGCACAAGCATTAAGGACAATGTTTCTCAAGGGGGGTGGAACAATGGATCCTCCGTAAGGGTGTAAGTCCCATTAGGTAATTAGAATTTAATAAATGTAATGGGAATTGTTTAATAGTAAATAATATTGTGGACCTATGACAACCCAATGGGGCGTTATTTAAAAATAAATAACATTATGAACCTATTAAATGTTAACTACCTAATGGGGCCTTATTTGATAATAAATGACATTATGGACCTAATAAATGCTCACTACCTAATGTAGACTTATGTTATGCAACCAGATCACAAAACAAAAGAAAAAATAGATCAACAAATTGAAAAATAGCCTCTTAGAAGGGAAACCTCCTTTAGATCACATAAATGAACAATTCTTAGGTGATACAAATGACAATACCTGCTTGGCATATATACGAGTCTAAGGGGTCACAATATAACCAAAGCCTACATAACAATAATAATGGAAGGACACAACAATAACAATAGTGGGCTTCTATGGGGCACAACAATAACAATATGGGAGCTATGTGGGCACAACAATAAGGGGGCTACACTACTATTATAAGGACCTAACGTGCCCCTCTTTCAAAAAAATGTTGTCCTCAATGATTGCGTAGTTCTGGATGTTTTTGTATAAAATTCTCATTGTCCCATGTGGAATATTCAATGGGTAAGTTCTTCTACTTAATGAGATATTCTGAAATTGATCAATTTTGTAGCTGTCAGGTTCTTGTTTTTGTGACTGCTTCAGGGTCCAATATGATTTTTCCTTCCTTGTCAAGTTCTCGCAATATTGTTTAAACTGGGAGCTTGCCATCGATAACCTTCTTTAAGCATGAAACATGGAAAACTGAGTGTACTCGGGAAGATGCAGGTAGCTCCAATTTGTATGCAACACCTTGTAAGGACCATTTCACTTGGGTGATAATTTATTATCCTTCTTAGCTTGCTTGAGGGACATTTGTTTATATGGTTGTAGCCGTAAAAATACATAGTTGCCTATGTCAAAAATTCTTTCACTATGATGTTGATTTGTCTATTGTTTCATTTGATTCTATGTCAGAGTGAGGTTATCCTTTAAGAGTTGGAGAGCTTCTTGTTGATGCTCGATGTGATATTTCATTGCTTGAACCTTCGAATTTTCTCTTAAAGATGATGTGATGGACAGTGGATGATATCCATAAAGTGTCATAAATGGGGTCATTTTTGCTGCAGTATGGAAGGAAGTGTTATACCACCATTCAGTCAGAGGTAACCACTTGACCCATTGTGTTTGTTTATCATATACAAAGCAATGAATATATGCTTCCAAACATTTATTCACTATCTCGATTTGCCTATCAAATTGAGGAATGGAAGATGAATTATGAGCTAATTGAGTACCAAGACAAGAAAATAATTTCGTCCAAAAATTTTCACTGAATATGGGATCTCTATCACTTACAATAATCTTTTGGTTTCTATGTAGTTTTTGAATTGTTTCCATAAATGCAATATCAATTGTATTGGCTTTAAAAGGATTATATAATGCACAAAAGTGTGCATACTTGGTAATTCTATCAACTATCACCATGATAACACTCTTTCCTTCGAACTTGGGTAAACCTGTGATAAAATCCATTGAGACCTCCTCCCATCGTTGACTTGGAATGGCGAAAGGTTGTAACAAGCACGGGGTCTTAATTGTCTCAACTTTATTTTGTTGGCAAACCAAACATTTTGCCACAAACTTTTGAATATCAGATTTAATGTCGTCCCAAAAAATTCCTTCTTTACCCTATAGTAATTTTTTAAAAATCATGAGTGCCCTCCTAAAGGAGAGGTGTGAAATTCCAAAAGAATCTTTTGTTTGAGTTGGAAAATTTTACATAGATATAAGCAATCTGTGTACCATAATAAGTCATTTTTCCAAATAGATGTATCAAATGTACTAGGATTTTGTTGCAAATTTTGAATGAGTGTCCACACCTCTTTGTCATTCTTCCATTCCTCCTTTGCTTCAGTTATCCAGTCAAGTTGGATAATAGAAATCGCATAGAGCAATGCTTCCACATCCTCCACATCCTCATCCCTTCTTGAGAATGCATCTACAACGACATTTGCTTCCATTTTTTATAGATGATTTCAAAGTCATAACCCAACATCTTAGTAACCCATTTTTGTTGCTCTTCTAAAGATAATCTTTGTTCCAAAAATTATTTAAGACTATCATGATTTGTTTTTACCTTGAAGTGTCTTCCCATTAGGTAAGGGCACCATTGCTTCAGGGCATGTAGTATTGCCAACATTTCCTTCTCATAAATAGGTTTGTGTAAAAACTTTCCCTTGATTGGACAACTTTCAAAATCAATGGGTCTTTCTTCTTGCATTAAAATAGCATCAATTTTATTTCCTGAGGCATCACACTTCATCATAAAGATTTTTTTGAAGTCTAGAGTAGCTAAAACCAGAGCTTGGCACATTGCCTCTTTAAGATGTTCAAAGGACTTAATTGCTTCTGGAGTCCAAGAAAATGCATTTTTCTTTAGTAATGTTGTTAAAGGTGTTGTTATTTTCCCATAATTCTTAACAAACTTGCAATAATACCCTGTCAACTCGAGAAATCCTCGCATATACTTTAGGGTTGTGGGGATTTTTCATTTCTTGATGGATTTAATTTTGTTAAGATCTACCTTAACGCCCTCATGAGATACAATATGACCCAAATATTCCACCTTTTGTACCCCAAAGAAACATTTTGAGGTTTTGGCATACAGTTGTTTCTCCTCCAAAAGTTTGAGCACTGTATCAACATGTTGAACATGATCCTTACAAGACTTGTTGTAGATCAGTATATCATCAAAAAATACTAACACAAAATTTCTAAGAGTTTGAAAATGGAATTCATCAAACCGTGAAATGTTGAAGGTGAATTAGTAAGGCCAAAGGGCATGACCAAAAATTCATAATGACCTTTATGAGTTATGAATGTCGTTTTCGAAATGTCTTCATTCTTCATTCTAATTGATGTAATCCTGAAAAAAGGTCCAACTTGGTGAAGTAAATTGCTCCATGTAAGTCATCAAACAATTCATCAATGATAGGAACAAAAAATTTATCTTTAACAGTGAGCTTGTTGAGCTCTCTATAATCCAAACACATATGCCATGATCCATCCTTCTTGTGTACCAATACTACTGAAGTAGATAAAGAACTTTGGCTAAGTTGAATTACACTTGCCTCTAGCATTTTTGCAACCATATGTTTAATTTCACTCTTTTGGGCATGGGGATGTCTGTAAGCCCTGATGCTTGGAGGAACCTCCTAGAATCAAGTGAATAGCATGATTGTAAATAGTTGGGAGGCCTTTGGGAGTCTCAAATACCTAAATGATTGTCCAAGATTCTTTGGAGATCTGGAGGAACAGAGGATTTCAATGTTTGAACATCTAGTGAGCATAATTGTGCAATTATGTCTCGTTGTTATTTCTTCAAAAGTTTTGTCATGCCATTAGAGATGATTATTTTCCCTAGTTTGCCTGCGATTTCCCTTCATTAAATTTTTTTTCCTTCCTAGGAAAATTTCAAGAAAAGTTCTTGAAAATTAAAAGTTATTGTCCCCAAAGATTGTAATCATTGGACTCTTAATACAACATCTGCACCACCCATTGGAATGGAAAACATTGGACTATTCAATAGATATTACCCCATGGTTAGAGTGATATTATGGCACTTCCCTGAGCAATTTTTAGTTCCTCCATTTGCAACCATCACTTGAAACTCTAATATTGGATATATAAAGCAATTAAATTCCTTAGTCATCTTACAATGGATAAAATTATGGGTATTACCAGAATCAATCAACACTATTACCTTTTCTTCTTGATATGTCATATCTTGAGAGTTTGACGAGTAGTAATTCTTGCTAATGCATTACAAGATATGGTTGGATTCATTTCTTCTTTCTCTGGGGTTGGTTCCTGGTGTATATCGTTTTTTTATCTTTCTTGTTCTTTTTCTTCCTCTTCACAATCTATGTAAAATAATTTCTTCTCAACACACCTATGACCTTAGTGTATTTTCTATCACAACTATAACAAAGCCATTTTGCTCTTTTTTCCTTCAATTGTTGTGGAGTCAACCTTGTAGGTGTGGGAGGCCATGGGCAACAACAGTTACATATTTATAGTTGTGAGTGGTAGACTTCTTTGTTGCCATAATTTTGTTTTCAACTTTTTTTTCCAACTTGAATACCTTCTCCAATGAATTAGGTCCCAAAAGGTGAACCTCATGTTGGATGTTATCCTTTAAAGTCCCTATGAAAACATCAATTTTATACTTCTCTACAATATAATTTACCTTGATATTCAATCTTTGGAAGTCTTCAATGTACTCCACCATTGAACCCTCTTGTTTGAAGTTTACCAATTGGCTAAAGGAGGTATTGATCTTTGAATCCTCATAATGTTCTACCAATTCTTCCATAAAAAATGTCCAAGTGACAATTTATTTTCGAGAACAAAGTCATCGATACCACATAAATTGATTTTCTTCTAAACATAAAGATGCAATGCATGCTTTTTGTGTGTGTGATACGTCATGTAGATTAAAGAATCACTCTATTTGTAATATCCATGTTACCGGACCCTTGCCATCAAAGTTTCTCATATCGATCTTTGTAATGTGGTTAATCTTCAACCCATTATTGGAGTCTCTAAAATCATAATTCGTATTCCTTTTGTCACCATCACAATTTTCAAGGAGTACCTTGTCACCACTAGGAAGCATTTGTTGTAGCAACTTTGTCAAACCTTTCAAGTCCCTTTTTATTTTTATTTTTAAACCATCCTTCAAACATTCCATCTTGGCATTCATCATTGCTTCCATGTCGGATTTTAAACCATCCATCTTAGCTTCCAATTCATTTTAAGTTATTCTTTGCGAGAGCGAAATTTGTTGCACTTAGTTTTGTAATTTTGAGATATCATGTTGCACTTCTTCCTCTTCTTCATGCATCATACTAGAGCTTTCTATTGCCTTACTAGGTGTATCCATTTTCTTGTTACGAGGCATGTTAGTACCAAATAATGATTTTTATGTTTCATTATGCCCTTTGGATCACTTCAAACAATTTTTTTTTTAAATACACACAATTTTTCTTGTTTTTAGGAGCTCAATATTAAAACTGATGTATCTTTGTAATTTTGGCTCTCCAAGGTCTGAAATGTTGTCCTGGGGTATCCCTCTGAGTCTCCTTTCCAACTCCACAAGTCAAACCGAGATTGGATTCTTCGAGATAAAATTATGTCCAATCTCCCACAATGACCTAATTATGGATTGTTTCAATAAAGCGAACTTGTACGGAATGTCACGTGTCACTGTTTCAACCTTTGGCTCTGAAAATGATACACAACAAACTACAGTTTGTGCACTTTCAGTTATTTTTTACAAAATTCAAATATGATGCTCGTAGAGAAAGTTATGACGATTTTCCATAGGTCACTTGTTTGTGAATCAAATCTGAAGCATGCAAAAACCCTAACTTCTTCAAACCATATCTCAGAAAATATAGTGAACCAGGATTTGAAAGTTTTACACAAAGTTCACCAAGATTTTTGCTCCGCGTGGTCGAAATTTCAGCTTTTGAAGCCTCATAAAATAAAAAAATAAATAAATAAACAAAAATTATAGCGAAAATGCCAAGATGACCTATTTGAAGCAACGAAACCCTAGAATCCAAAACTTTGATACCAAATGTTATGCAGTCAGATCACAAAAAAAGAAAAAGATCGACGACTTGAAAATTAGCCTCTTGGAGAGGGAAACCTCTTTTGTATCACATAAATGAACAATTCTTGGATGATACAAATGACAAGACCTCCTCGATATATATATATATATATAAGTCTAAGGGGTCACAATATAATCTGAACCTACATAACAATAATAATGTAAGGGCATAGCAATAATAATAGTGGGATTCTGTGGAGCACAACAATAACAATATGGGAGCTACATGGGCACAACAATAACAATAAGGGTGCTACACTAACAATAACAATAAGGGAGCTACACTAGCATTATAGGGACCTAACAACTTATTTAAGAAACTAACATTATGGACCTAGCCCACATTATATTAAATGGCCACCATACTTATCCTACACTTTATTATGATGGACCCATAGACCCTTATTACACCCCTATGGAAGATCCCAACATTCCATCCCCCTTTGATAAGCATTGTCCTTGACGCTTGTACATATGATATACATCCAAACACTATGGTCCCACATATGGTTGTCAACCTCAATGTTAAATGAAAGGGTCCAAGAAGTGTGTCCATAAGGGGCTCATCCACAGAATAGGGTCCCTTATGTGGGTGTTGATTGCTAGAGTAGTCTAAGGAGCTAGGATCCCATTTATAAGTGTTGGCCTAAACATTGAAGGAATCCAAGATTCCCATCCATAAACCCAAAACCCATGTCCAAATAACCATGCTAATTCCCATTCATGACACCTAAGCACAACAAATAACTGAGATTTTTGTTCCAGAATCCCACCACCATCATGTGGATCCAAATAAACAAAACCATCCAAAGCAAACAAATCCTCCATATTGTGGTAAAAGTATGGCTCTGAAAGGAACTCTATGGCTATAGAGAAACATGTAGGCAGCAACTTCTTTTGTCTTTTGTTTATTAATGTTTTCTTTATATGGTGGAGAAGGGTCATCCAAGTAAATATGGAAGTGGTTGTCTTCTCAAAAATAACAAACATCTAAATGCAAATTTTCATAAGCTTCTTCTAAGTCACACTAAGCATATATTTCTTGTGCATACTACCCTCTAATGTTATGGTTATACTCATTTCTTATGATGTTGTCATCTAGTGTCTCCTCGAGATTTTTACATAGTTTCTTAGTATTTCCTCTTGAATACGTTTCTATCCAAGGTACTCCTCTTGAATTTGTCTCAACATGGCGATTATTTGGTTCCACTAGGATTTGAGGTGAAAATTTGCAAATATTGTAGCATACTAAATATTGATCGAAAGCATCTCATATAACATACCAAATCAAAACCCCAAAAAAATTGTATCAAATGTCATTGGCCCTATTCTAATCTAGGCACTCTATCAAAAGATATTTGATCTACAATACCTATGGCCATCACCAAATTGCCCTAAAAAATAGCAAATTTCAAACTACAATATCTCTTTCATTTGAACTCCTATGCAAGCAATTTTTTTAATTGTGTACTTTTGCGACGAGAATACAGATCATAATTAGTTTCTGAAATTTCTTTGTAAAAATGCCCAAAAACTAGTTAAAAAACAACTGAAAAAAAATCTCAATCGTGCCTAACAAGTGTTATGATACCACTTGTAATATATCTATGATTTAAAATTGCAATCACACATAAAATGTATCATAACAGTGAAAAATATTTAAATACTTCATATAGAGATATACCCTTAAAGTGGATCAACATTGTCAAATACTCCTTATGAAAGAATCACTCCACAAGTCATGCTTGCCACAATACAATACTCAACATATTCAATGAATGATACTTGTGTGTATATGTACTTTCTCATAAGTATTCCATAGAGTCTATGATGACTACACATTATTATATTCTTCCATTTAAGTACCTAGCGAGACATTTATTACTTACAAGCTATTAAGTGGGCTCATTTATGGCCACATTAAATCAATTATTCCCCTTTTATGTCTCCCTAGGTACCTCATATTCTCCTCCCTAAGTACATTACAATATCTCTTCATTAACAAGTTTGTTGTCACCCGCTTGTCTTAAATAGGCACAGACCTTGAAATATAGAATTTGATTTTGCAATATAGTCAATAAGGTCAACTATTTGCTTATGAAAAACAACAATTGCCATGGATTTTGAGGCATCAAGTAATATCATTCCCAACACTCAATGGTAGCACTTAATCAACATGAGACTAGCATGGTGTACACACATCCTCTCTATGTCAAATTCAATGGACATGTGCAATGGAGACATCTAAAGTCTATATATCCCCTTCAAATACTAACTTGGAAAAGTAAACAATGTATCATTGAGTTGAAAGGCTCATTTTACAACCCAATATGAGAGTAATGTGTAACTTTGTTCATACTCAATGTGGAGTTGACACGTCCATTTTAAGATTAAAATATATATATATTTGGTTTGTTTTACTTAAAAGCATTATAAAAAGTAGTTGATGTTATTTATATTTTCATATTTCAATTGGATACATAAATAAACTATCTAAATATCCATGTGAAGTAATTTCTTTTAATATTAACTTTAGAAAAAACAAAAAAAGCATATAAAAAAATGTAATGTGCGCCATAAATAAAATACTTTAATATATAAAATTAAATAATATTGAAACGTATTTTAAAAGTATATTAATAGAAAGAAAGAAAAAATAATGTCAATAATGTAATCCATAAATAAAATAACTCAATGCTCATGTTAACTAAATTATTTTAATGTAAGCAATTTACATATTATATATTGTTTAAAATAATAACAATAAAATGTCTATATTTATAAAGTAGTTGAAAAATTAAATTCTTCTTGTTATAGCATTTCAAGTATCATTATTTTACATTTTGACCATTTTTTTAAAGGTTAATTTTGAGTGGGACAAATATTTGTTGGAATTTCATGGTTAAGCTATTGTATTTCATCTCTTCAAGGAATTTCCAAAGGTTAAATCTATTTATGCATTCCAATATATATATATATATATAGAGAGAGAGAGAGAGAGAGAGAGAGCATCATCTATCAAGTCCCTAAAGGGATGCAATCTTTGGAGGTGCAATTCTTTTGACTTTTGCACTATAAAAAGTGTTCGCACCTCAAGAAATTTGATCTCTCTCGGCTATTGCTAGATCCATGGTTAAAATGGATCTATATTACTGGTCTTTACTACCACTGATATCAAATTTTATTGGTTTGTCCGAGATACATTCACAATACTTCAACATTGTCACAAAAATTTAAAAAAAAAAGGGCTTTCCTAGCATACGAGTCCCACAAGATTCATCGTCATTGTCATGGCACATATCGTTACCTTCCAACATATGAATATACCCTTTAATATGTAGCATGTTACAAACCCATGCATTAAGAAATCTCACATCTTGGGTGTGGAAGATGACTTTGGATAACAACTATTTCCACCCTTGACCTCCAAGAAGGGCCCAACAGGGACTTCATATGACAAATTCATTTTTGTTCACAACATTAGGCAGAAAGCAATTCAAAGTTTATAAAGGCCAAACATCTTTATTATTTAACAATGATGAGAAGAATTACCACCATAATAACTAATTTAGTTGATATTTTTTTGTTGATAATAATGTTGGAACAATATGAGCTCAAATGTTTTTGAGATGATAATACCCAAAGGAAAGTTGTTGTGCATTGACAAGGTACCCACCCTCACAACGTTACTACTTGTATCCTCTTATGGATATGCATTTGCAAGACATAATAATGCTTAGTTCATTGGTGCAATCACTCACAAGTAAATAGATGATCAAATTTACATCATTTCCTGTAAGTGGGGCAAGGACATTATCAAAAACTATTTGGACTGCAATATAACCAACTTAGATCCATCTAATACCGGCTCTATCATGCGTCGAGAGGGATCAAATCCTTCGAGGTGCAAACCTTCTTTTTGGAGTGTAAAACTTGAAAAAAGGTTTGCACCTCGAGAAGTTTGATCCCTCTCAACGCATGATAAATCCAGTGTTAGATGGAGCTAAGATGATTCCAGTTGAGGGCAATAATGTCACATTTTTAGATTGTCATTATTATGTATATATTTGAGATTAACTTCAAAATTCGCATTATGTTTTCTTTGATTGGCATGACCATATCATTCTCTTCTTTAATTTAGTTTGTGTTGCTTACCTTGAATGGTTTGTACATTTGTGTTTGGATGTTTTGAGTGGTTTTTGTGTTTACATGTTTGGATTTGGATGGTAGTGTTTGTGAATGTTTTTTTTTCTTCTCTCTGTAACATCTAATTCTATTAACTGGAAAACCAAATATTTTTACATAAGGTGGCGGCTGCAAGGGCAGGAGCCCACAAGCCTTTCACATTACAAAACTGCCCCATTACTGTAGAAACCGGGGAGATTCAGAAACATACAGCCAATTCTGTTGGCTTTACAAGCATACCGAGAGAGATGAACAGAAAGATAAGCAAAGAAACAGAACTGAGAACCCGGGTCCATGAACCGAATAGACGCTGCAGCGAGGAGAGACCCAAAACTGGGATCGATGCTGTCAAGCTGAGTTCTGGCAAAAATTCCTAGGCAGTGCTTCCGGAGCATCCACCAGAGAGCCAAAAAGAACGAACCAAAGTGCCAGTTATTCATTTTTTTCCTCGTCCCCTTGTGTCTCCTCGGCCTTCAGACACGCGTCGTCCTGACTGAGTAGTTCTTTATCACCCAACACGTTGCCCTCCGGCACCTTGTCGGTGGTTCCAGCATCGGTTTTTATTTCAAAATTATCACAGTCAACCGGGGGAGGGATTAAGGGTGGCGAATTGACCTGGATAACCGGTTCAGTCTCCCTTTTAACATCCATGGCGTTCTTGGCAGAGGAGCGCTCACTATTGTGAGAAGAATTGGGGTTAATGCAGGAGAGAGGGGTGACCTGGTTAACTTCTTCAGACATGAGGATGGTAATCTGGGCGAAAATCAGAGGGCGATTCAGGTTACTCTGGAATTTAAAATGAGTGGACTGAAAGGCACTGTTAGGAATCGGATGGCGAGAAGGATTGCTGGGAGGAGGATCCTCAGGGGAGGAAGAGAGGTTAATGGTTGTGAGCAATGGGTTGGGCTGAGGGCGAGCGGAGGGACGCTTGCTGCTGCTAGGTCGTTCACCCAAGCGGGTACGTTTCCCTGGACGCTTCATTATGCTAACAGTCACCGAAAACCCAAAAGAACAGATACTAAACCTAGAAGAATGCCTCAGATGAACCGTACGCTGGAGAGAATAAACAGAGGAAGCACGAAACAGAGAGACAGAACAAAGGTAACTGATGTTACAGTGAATAAACCACTTACCCCAGGCCACCGAAGGATTTCCGTTGTGCAACACGCAGGTAGAATGGAGGTGTTGCAAATTCAAGCCTGAACAGGCTTGGATTTCACCTCTGAAACTGGACTCCTCCTCACCTTCGCATCCTATCCTCAGAACAAACTGAACACCATACTCCTGAACCGACGAAGTGGAAATAACAACGGGGAACTCCATGTAAATAACCCACAGCAGGCAGCTTCGGGCTTCGGCCTTCATTAATGGCGTCGGCCTGCTTTGGCCTACAGCGATAAAAACATTCCTCCCTCCATCAGACGAAACTGGGGCTCCACGCTGCGAAGCAGGTGGCGGTACGAGGGAGGTTTAATTTGCATGAATGCCATTTATGGCAGGGGGATCACCCGGATCCGGGAAGTGTTTGTGAATGTTACAATTGTTGTGTTATATTTTTATATATGTATGTAATTGTTTATTAGAAATTAGTTAGTGATGAAAAGAGGCAATCTTTTCAATAGTTTGTAGGAGGATTGATACTACACATCTATTTCATTTAATTTTAGGTATCATAATTTCTGACAAATAATTAATTCTTAATAGTGCCCCTCTAGGTATCACTACATATATCTTAATGAGTAGTTTTAATAATTTACTGCATCAAAATTACTCTTGAAATAATTTGTTTCTTTGCTAATGTTGAAATAATTTATTCCATTCAGAAATATTTTGATGATTTTTTTATCTAATTTATTTTACGAAAGTCAAGGAATAATGTACTTTTAAATTTTTTTAATGAGTGGCCATATTAATAGAATATTTACATCCAAAAAATTATCACATATCTTTCAAGAATATTTTGATGTGTTTTGAATTTTTATAAATATATATTTTTCGCTTATAAATATTTTGAATACATTGTTGTATGTAACTATCTATTAATAATTTTGAATATATGTAATTGTCTAATAATAATTAGTTGACAATGAAGAAAGGAGATGATCTTGTCAAAGATTCATTTGCACTTTGCAGGAAGATTGATTATGCACATCTATTTCACTTTAATTCTAGGTATCACAACTTTTGACAGTTAATTAATTCTTAATAGTGTTGCTCTAGGTATTACTAAATATATCTTAAAAATATATATATTTTTTAATAATCTATAGACTCGAGATTAACATCTAATGCATGCAACCAAATATGATTAGAAAACAACATCTACACTAAATCAATGCATCTAATGCAAGAAATCAAATGAGATTAGATATCAACATCTACACAGAAATCAATGCATCCAGTGCAAGCAATCAAGTAGGATTATAAATCAACATCTACACTGAAATCAATACATCTAGTGCAAGTAATCAAATATAATTAGAAATCATCTACACTGAAATCATTACATCTAGTGTAAGCAATCAAATAGGATTAGGAATCACCATCTACACTACAATAAATGCATCTAGTATAACAAATTTAATATTATATTAATCCAAAGTTATTAAATTTAATAATATTAATATTAATGTTTTTTAAAGTCAATTTTCTATTAATTTCAGAGCAAAGAGTATATAGAAATGTTGTCAGAACAGGTGGTCTCACCCCGACCGAGTTTGTTGACCAAAAAGTTCACCAGATGACAAAAATACAAAAGGGCCTCTAAAGGCAAAAACAAAATCCGACTAGGCCATAGGCACCAGAACACAGCGAAAACAAAAAATACTCCAAAAAGCATAGTAGTCACTAAAAGTAATGGATGCAGGGTTGTCCGGGGCAATTCCTGGAGGTGGTGGAGGGCAGAAATCACACTAGACATGCCCTTCGAAGTGCGCCATCTAGGTCTCCATCTTTTCAACTTTCTTTGAGAGCAGATTCTGGCCTCTCCACACCACAACTACACGCTCCTTGAGTTGGCTCTGGAAATAGTAAAGTCACTCCAAGGTTGCCATCTGAAGCACATGTTCTTCTCTCTGGATGCATTCAACAACATCCATTCAATTCATTAGATTAACAATGAGGTCTCGACAACTTTTCCCACAGCACTGGTGGTGGACTTGCCCTTCTTGAGCTTCAGACACTCCTAGACCACTTTTCACTCCACCTTGACATCCACCAAGTCTGCTCCTCTGTCTGCGACTGTTCTCTACGTCCCCACGACTCATCCCATGTTTGCCACCTCTCCTAATGCCTCCCCTCGGCAGACCCCCAGTTATCCTCCACCTCTACCACCTTGTGACCCACTAGCACCTCACTGCAAGCTCCCAACCATTTTGCCACCACGGCGAGGCGAAGCTGGAACCAACGCTTGGGCAAGTGATTCCTTAGTAACAAGAGGACCATAGGAGGAAGCCTTCCGCGACGGGGTCTTCATGGCAGCCAACCCAAACGGGGAATTGCACAAAGCTTCCAGCTGCAAATTGAACCCCATCGGCCCGCATTCGCACTAAACAAAAATTACCTAGAACACAATCCACCGAATGTCACCGTCTTTCAAGCTTTCTCCAGGCAAATGGCATCCTTCGAAGTTAAGCGAATTATTACCAAATGGGAACATAAATTTGAAGAGCTTCCACCCACAGAATTTGACAAACCAAACTCAGTCGCAGGCCCTCCTGGTTTTCTGTTACGGATGAACAGGGACACCCACGGGCGGGTCGGTTGCCGCTACACAAAGAGCGAAGGTCAGTCCAATGACCACCACCACCCTACCCCACTACCATTGGAGCTGAAGCAAGGACTCTCCATACCCGGAATACACCAGAGAACATAGCTCCACAAGCAATGGAAGCCTCCCTCTTCCCTGTGCCTGGCACCCTCCCCAACACACCAACAGAGCTCTTTGCCCACAAAAACCAAGTGTACCGGCTCGCCATGCCTTTTCGACCACCAGCCTGTCACCTTCCTCCAAACATGAATGCAAACACAGATGCAAATACCCAGGATCGTCATTGCTCCGTCATATTTCAACCCACCACTCTCGACTGCATTCTCAAGAATGTTCGTCGCACACTTAACCACCCGCTCTATTGTACCACTACCCGCGGCTGTTAATGCCTAAAAGGACAGGGAAGGCCATACCCCCCACCTCGAACATTTGGATTTAGTATGTGATGACACAAGCACGTGTTGCAGACTCCACACACCCATCGGGGAATATTAATATTAATATTATACTTAATATTAATATTAAATTTAATAATGTTTTTTAAATACCATGATAACAAATTTATAATAAAACTACATCAAATTAATATATATAGTTTCCTTTTAAAAAATTATTTTACAAGTATTTAATTAAAAGAAATATTAAAAGATTTTGGAGCAGAATTTTCGATTTTTTGTGTTGAATTAACATTTTTTCCTTTGATTTAATAAATGGTATTCGCTTTAGCAAAGAGTAAAGATGTTTAAAATTTTACCTAATTTCGCTTTAATGTAGTAAAAAAAATTGTCAAAGATAGATTGTGTTGAATTAACATTTTTTCCTTTGATTTAATAAATGGTATTGGCTTTAGCAAAGAGTAAAGATGTTTAAAATTTTACCTAATTTGGAACTTTAATGTAGTAAAAAAAATTGTCAAAGATAGATTTATGATCGATTCAAATTCAAATTCACATATATGTATATGTTAAAGAGCTATTAAACATATGGGATAATTTATTATCCATTCAAATTATATATAATGATACATTTCTATTTTAATAATTAATCTTAGTCCATTAATAAGATTAAAAAGTTATATATAATCCAAAAATTCAAGTTATATATAATTTAAGATTCAATCAAATGTCAACATTAAACAACATTATTTTTATTATTTTTTTAGGACATGACATACTTACACATTGGCGTCAGACTGAGCTGTAAAATGCCCCTCTCGTGGCAATGAGGTGCTAGGTGTTGAGCACAATTATCCTCTCGCTCAGATGACAGTTTTGTTAGTTGTATGGAGTTATATTTCAATTACGTGCTTGACACTGATTTGAGACATTGGATGCAAATTGTACATACTCAAATGATGAACTATCTTAGTCACTGTATGTGGTTGATCTCATGGTTCTTTGTGAGGAACTTCTTTGGGGTTTAATATAATCCGCAGTTGTGATTTTATTCGGATGTGTCAAGCGGAGTTGGCTTTGTGGGTAAGCATTGTTCTGTTGATTTCTGCCACTTAATGTGATTTACTTGATCCCACATAAGTTGGTCCTATGTTTACCATTTTGGATGTTATTACTAATTAAACTTTCATTTTGTTGAATATCATGTCCTTTCTTCAAGGATTGTTAGTGACTTCGACTCATGAAAGCCAACCCTCACGGCGACTCGAGAACTTGTCCAATTTCTTAGATAGATCATGGTTGACAATTGTGGCATCTAGCCCATTCAACAAGAATCTTCATGTTTTATTTGTTCTGGAAGATAATTGAAGTTGGTAACCCACAACGATTGAAGAATAGTGAACTGTAATGATCAGAAACTAACCAACTGGCAGAAACGGAGGAAGACCCTTTTGTTTGTTTACTCAAAGAAAAAAAATACAAGAACATTGGAAAAGGAGATGGGATAAAGTGGGGGAACAATTTATGGCCATGATGAATGACAGAGAAAGGAGCAAATTCTACCGCAGAAGCAAGACAAAAAAGGTATCAGCTCGAATGCCACTTGCAACGAGATCATTTCCATCCAATCAATCATCTTTGACAAGGTATACTCAATAATAAATAAACTTCAATATTGGTGAGTGAATCTTGCCACATGGACTGCCATTTTATACAGAGATGGGTCACAATTCATATAGTCACGCGCGTATATTAATATAATGCAAATGATAATAATAATTACTAATACACAATTGGTTTATTACAGTCTACGTTTCTTCTTTTCTCTTGCAGGGGAGTATGTGTTTATATGTCTGCAAACAAACAATTTCCATACTAAGACTTAATCATATCAGATACTGTCCATTCTTGATTCACTAGCATTGGCCAGTACTCATCATTTGAGGCTATAATCTGTTATGCAGCAGAGGTGTACATTCGCAAAAAGCATCATCATCCTTGTATCAACAAAGGTATTCATCTATACTATGCACACGAATATCTGACTTCAGTATATAGCAGATAAACCAACTTTCTTTCCTCACATTGAAATCAGGGCAACAATAATCCATCTTTACAGAGATTCTCTTTAAACTTAATAATTAAGACATCCTCTTCTTATAAACAATAATTAAAGTATTATCTCTCCAAAAAAATTGGATTTTGTATGTAGCTAAACTTTTTAAAAATATGCTACAAAAGCTGCATGTCAATTTACAGAAAGTTCTGACTAACTGCAAAACAGCTACACACAGTCAGCATTAAGCCTGCTCCAGCATAAGTCACAGAAAATCTCAAAATATAGGTACCACCAAATCAAATAAAAATCAATGTCTAAACCTAAAATGCAAGCAAGAACTCAAACAGATCCCTGAATTTAACCCCATAATATTGGGATGTAAAATGATCTAATTATCCACTGGGGTGATTTCCTGTTGTACTATGCATTTTCTTTTTTCCAAGGAAAACCATGCAGGAAACCCAAGGAATGATTCCCCCCATTAGTGGATTGCATCTTTGGTAAACCCATTGGTGTAGACTAGTGCGCCTAACCCAAGAGAATTAAAACCATGCACCTGCTGGCACAGAGCTAGCCAAATTCCCAGCTACATTGGTGACAACTGGTTAATATAATGAACATTATCTTAAATAATAATAAAATGTCAAATAAAAGATGGAAGCATTTTTTTGTGTATGAACAAAAGAGAAGCACTGTCGTGTATAAACTGTTTTAAAGAACATATATGTAGCACCTTATGGCTGACATGAAGACTAAATGCATTATAATCGAGATCACGTCTTCTCATTAAATAGAAGATGATCCAGATTCTGAAATCAAGAAGTGCAATATCTGGACTTCTAATAATCTTGGGCACATCACGAACAATATTTAAAACACAATTCCAAATTTGTAGGATACGTTCATATTCACAAATTACAATTAGTTTAAAACACTAGTTTTCTGTCAACCCAACATAGAAAATGTGTGAACCTGTACTGATCATGAACAACACGAAAAATTATCCTGAAGAGGTAGTTCCAAGGTTGCAGTACACAATTTTTCCTTCAATCACGCACAGGAAATGTGTGGACCTGAACAGATTATAAACAGAAAAAATAATCTTTGAAAGGCAGTTTCAAAGTTGTGGCACAACATCCAATTGTACATCATCTATACACATATAACGCAAGGCAGCTTTCTGGAATTACATTGCTGTTGAGAAGCCAACTAAAATAACCATCTTACATGTCAACCTCTTTTCACCTTAAAAGTTGTCTCTAATGTATAAAGAAACACAGGGATGTAAACATAATACCAGACAGCTTCACTCCAGAAGTTGTCTATAGAATCATCCCCTTGACCTAAAATTGGAAAGATTTCATTGCTGATATGAACATCCAACCAATCATAATGGAAATAAGGAATGAAAAAAGACATACAAACATGAATCGAGCTTGAAATTAACCAGGCATGGAGTTTCTGAAGAATTTTCCAATGACATCATTATTCCTAAAATTATCCTGAATTTATAGGCTGTCTCTATTGGGTTGAATCAGTCACAGTTCAAACCTGAGCCACCACCTATTCCCGAATCGCCATATGCCAGATAAGATAAATGCTAAAATTGGCAACTAGGGCCAAATTCCATGTGGGTCACCTTATTTATGGCAGCTGATATTTTCCCTAGATTCCTCTCGTCGAGAGGTGTAGGATTGATCTAAAGATCATCCGATTCCGACGAGTATTTATGGAGATATGAATTTATTTCTAATTAATTGACAAATTGTCGAGGTCGGCCAACAGCTAAGTGTGTGGCACACATGCCCAGTGTTTCATATAAATAGAAGAGAGGTTGAGTCATTTTAGCACCTCATCTCATCATCTCTTCTTCTCTCTCACTCTCCTTTCTTGTTTGGGTTAACAAAGGAGCAGCTAGTGGGAGAAGAAGGACGCAGCCACAAGGAGGAGGATGCAGCAAGGAAGAGACGCAGGTCTGTTCTGCATTGACCTAGGGTGCAGCCAGCAAACAGGGACAGCGTTGACCAGCGAGAAGCCTCCTTTGACTGCGGCCTTGTGTGGGGAGTCTCCCTCATGCAAGCCGCAAATCAGGTCTGCTGTTTGGAGGGCTGATTTGACCACAAAATGACCAGCGCAAATCTGGTTAGGGCTGACTGCAGGGCTGCCTAGACGTTGCCCAGATTTGACCTTTTTCTCTAGACTGTTTCGGGCTGTCCTTCATCTTTGTTGAAGGCTGGGTTGAATAAGGTTGATTCTAGACTATTTGTGAATCATCTAATCCACTTTGCAAGTGCTGGTTAGGGCATCATTTATTGTTGTCATAAAAATTACAGATCTGAACTATTGTACTGTTTCTCTCTCTCCTGAACTATTGAAGATTAAAGAAGAATTGATTAAAGGGTTTCCCTACATTGGGGTTTGTCCCTGGCTAGCCACCACATCTGGTGTCTCTTGTCTTGGTTTGTTTTCTGTCAATCTATTAATGTTTTATCTACACTTTACTTTATGTTTATGTAATTGCTAAATCAGTGACTAATAAGAAGATTTGAAGTAAACTGCTCTAAGAATAGAACATACCATAAATTAACATGGTATCAGCGCTAAGGTGAAGACAAAGCCCAAGCAAGAGCAAGAGCAATCACCAAAGGTTGTTGAAGCAATCTTAAAGACTTCATGGGGTCCTCATCACACTTCCCCGTTGAAGACAAGCTCCCTGAGAAGTCTAACTATCACGGATGGAAGATGTCTCTCGGTCTGACATTAGAAGAGCAGGAAGTGTTGGACCATGTGAGAGGCAGAATCTTTGAACCTCCATCAAATGCATCTGCTGCTTCTAGGAACAAGTGGACCAGGGGAGAAGTCAAAGCAAAGAAGATCATCCGGGACTCTATCGACAAATGCCTGGTGGCCTATGTTTCCGAGCTGACCACCTCCAAGGAAATCTACGATATACTGGTAAGCTTATTTAAAGTTAATGATGCAAATCAAGTTTTGTTCCTTAGAAATAAGCTGAAGGAAATTAAGAAGGGCAAATATGAGAGTATGCAAGCATACTTCTTAAGGATCACCAAGATCAAGAATGATCTCCTATCAATTGGGGAAGTCGTTTCTAACAGGGAAATGACCATCACAACTCTCGGAGAGCTCCCATTTAAATGGTATATATTCAGAACCACTCTTCTCAACAATAATGTAATCCCAAGATTTGAGGAACTGATGGCAAGATGCATTCAAGAAGAAACTAGGATGGAAGAGCAGGAAATGCCTGCACTTAGAGGCAATCCTGCTACACTCTCCCCTCATGCTAAAAGGAGAAACAATTCCAGGGCTAAATCTAAAGGAAAGACCGGCCCGAAGGGTGGAAGAAAAGGAAGATGTTACAATTGCAATAAAATGGGCCACTATGCAAGGGAGTGCCTTGATAAAAAGAACTCACATCATGACGATGATCAAAATCACTCCCGAGGCAATCAAAGGAATGGCAGGTTCAATGGTAAAAGGAATGCTGGAAATCAAGGAAGTGGTCAACCCTCCAAGAAGGCAAGAAACTCTAGGTATGAATCTAACGTTGTTAATAATAAGCAAAATGAATATTATCTACCAGCGGCTCTCTCTACTACTGCTCCCTCGGGCTCGCTGGGAAATTGGCTTATTGATAGTGGTGCCTCAAGGCACTTCACTGGTTACAAAGAAGCTCTCTCTAATCTGATAGAGAAGGAGACCAACCTGGAAATTGTTCTTGGGGACAACTCCAAATATCTCATGAAAGGCGTAGGGAATGTCACTCTTTAATTAAATCAGGGTAATACAATTCATTTGCAAGAAGTCCTATATGTACCTGGTCTCAAAAAGAACCTGGTGTCCATTCCGGCAATGGAAGACAAAGGCTACAAGGTGGCCTTCATCAATGGCAAGATACGTGTATGGAAAAAGAATTTTAAAGATGCTTTTACTTTTGGGTTTCAAGTTGATTCATTATATCAAGTCGGAGGAGTCCATTGGGTGTCATGTCTTGTGACACAACCCTTCAGTCCGAACTATGGCATCGGAGGTTTGCTCACCTTCATTATAAAGCTCTACTCGATGTGAGACAAATGGTGACAGGGATGCCCAAGTTCAAAATAGAGCAAGAAGGTGTATGTCTGGGATGTGCCGAAGGAAAGCTCAAAAGGGGACCATTCCCCTCAAGCCATAGCAAGACCTCTGATATATTGCAGTTGGTTCACTCAAACATATCTGGTATGATGCATGTGAACTCCTTGGGAGGATATTTATATTACCTTACTTTTACAGATGATTATTCTCGCGAGACTTGGATATACTTCTTGAAAAAGAAGGATGAAGTGTTCACCTTGTTTCGCCACTTCAAAGCCTTGATCGAGAATCAAACTGAAAAGAAAATCAAAATCTTAAGGACTGATAATGGGACTGAGTATGAATCCAATGAGTTCCATGACTTCTGCCAAGAGGCTGGCATTAAGAGGCAGACTGCAACACCATATACTCCTGAGCAGAATGGTGTGGCAGAAAGGAAGAATCGTACGATTGTGGAAGTTGTCCGTGCTATGCTCCATGATCAAAGGCTTCCAAAGTTTCTATGGGCCGAAGCTGCAAATACTGTTGTATATGTGCAAAACCGATGCCCTCATCAAGCGTTGGGTTCCAAGACTCCCAAAGAAATGTTCACTAGTAAGAAACTAGACATATCTCATTTTAGAATTTTTGGAAGCCCTGAATATTTTCATGTGTTGAAACAGAAAAGGAATAAATTGGGTGCATCTGGAAAGAAAGGAATCTTCGTGGGCTATAGTGAAAATACTAAGGGCTATAGAATCTATGTGGTTGGTCAAAGGGAAGTCGAGATTAGCCATGATGTCACCTTTGACGAAGATATGGCTCTCAACAAAGTTGACAATCTTCCTACTCTAACAGAATCTAAAAACGCTGATGCCAGGAAACCGAAGGAAAAGGAAGATGAGACAATGCTCGATGTGGAAGAACCTATGGATCCTATTGATCCCCCTCCACAAGAGCCTTCCTCTTCTAGGAAGAGACCTTCATGGCTCAAGGGGACACTTGATGACGTCGAAAGACACATTGCACCCAGAGGGACTTTCCATGAAAGTAAGAAACCAGCCAGGTATCAGGGATACTTGACCATCATGAGCACGATCATACAAAATGAGCCTTCATCATTCGCAGAAGCTGTCAAGCATCAAATATGGAAGGATGTTATGACTGAGGAATATGAATCCATCATGAAGAACGATGTCTGGGATGTGGTTCCCAGACCCCAGGACAAAGCTGTTGTCACTTCAAAATGGAAGTGCTGAAAAATATAAGGGTCGTTTTGTCGCTCATGACTTCTCTCAGAAGGAAGGCATAGACTATGACGAGATATTTGCACTTGTTGCCTGATACACCACCATCCACTCCATCATAGCCCTTGTTGCTTCATAAGGATGGAGCCTACATCAAATGGATGACAAGATTGCATTCTTACATGGTTCGATCAAAGAGGAAGTCTATGTGGAACAACCCAAAGGATTTGAGATTCATGATCGGGAATCTCATGTGTGCAGGTTGAAGAAAGCCCTCTATGGGCTGAAGCAAGCACCCCGAGCATGGTATGAGAGGATCGATAGCTACTTGATGACACTGGGATTCATTAGGAGTGAAGCCGACCCTAACCTTTACTTTAATATTGAAGATGAAAAACCTCTCATGTTGGTGTTGTACGTTGACGACCTCTTTCTAACAGGTGCAGATTCTCTCATTCACAAATGTAAGAGGGAGTTGGCTTCTGAGTTTGAGATGAAGGACCTAGGACTGATGCACTATTTCCTAGGATTGAAGTCTAGCAGAAGCCAAGGGAGATTTTCCTATCTCAAGGAAAATATGTGATGAAGATATTGGAGAGATTCGATATGGTGGACTGCAAGTCCGTGACTACCCCAATGGAGCTTGACGTCAAGAAGTTAAGCAGTAGTGTTGTCGACCCTGTTTTACAAAATGCTACCAAGTATCGTCAACACATCGGAGCATTGATGTTCTTGGTGAACTCCCGTCCGAATATATGCTTTGCAGTCAACACGTTGAGTTAACATATGGTTGAGCCTCACCACACACATTGGATTGATGCCAAGAATTTGTTGAAATACCTTCGTGGCACAATCACTCATGGGTTGAGATACACTACCAGAGATGTGAGATTACATGGATATACCGATGTTGATTGGGCAGGCAGTGTGGTGGACCGAAAGAGAACTTCCAGGTGTTGTTTCTCTTTGGGATTTGCCTTGATATCCTAGATGAGCAAGAAGCAGAAGTCGGTGGCTTTGAGCACCGCTGAGGCAGAGTACATTGCTGCGAGTATAGCCTCTTGTGAGGCGGTCTAGTTGCGGAAGCTCTTCAGTGAGTTGTTTGGATTTACATTGGATACTACCGTGATCCTGTGTGACAACCAAAGTGGGATTCGTTTATCAAAGAATCTTGTATTTCATGATCGCTCCAAGCATATCGATATTAGGTACCACTATATGCGGGATATGGTGCAGCGGGGAGCAATAAGGCTCCAACATATCGATACAGATGAGCAGGTTGCCAACATTTTGACGAAGCCCCTGGGAAAGGTCAAATTCTTGACTTTACGAAAACGACTTGGTGTCGTTGAAAGACCTTCTTATGAGGGTCGTGTATGATGCATACAATGAACTCTGGGAGCTTAGGGTACTTCTTGGAGCTACATGCGACCACAGGGTGACTCACCCTCCCCTAGTGGTGTGCTATGTACAGGGTGAAAGGTTCAACCTTCCCCTGTGATACCCCGTGGTGACTTTGGGACAGGATGATTAGTTTTCCTGTCGAGGCATCCTACCCATGCAGTCTAGGACTCATAGGAAGTACCTCTCATCTGATCAATGAGTAGGGAAATGGGGTTAGGGACCATTAGTAGTACTATCAATGGACGCATCGTTGTATCTACCGTACTCCCTATGCTAGGATGACCTCCATTGATCTGGGATCAGTGAGAGTGGTATGACACACTCTGAGACTGACTTTGGGTCAGTGGAGGATGGTATGATACATCCTCAGTCATTTCTTCTTCTTCATAGTTCAGCAGAGCAGAGCAGTGCAGGGAAGTGCATTTGATGGCAGAGATAGTACCGACAGTCAGATAGATTAGCAGATGGAGTTCCCCCCTAGTTGAGAGGGAGTGTTAAAATTGGCTACTAAGGCCAAACTCCATGTGGGTCACCTTATTTATTGCAGCTGATATTTTTTCTAAATTCCTCTCGTCGAGATGTGTAGGATTGATCTAAAGATCATCCGATTCCGACGAGTATTTATGGAGATACGAATTTATTTCTAATTACTTGACAAATTGTGTGTGGCACACATTGTAGTATACGTAAAGGGGATAGTATGGGGTATAGAGGGAGGTACCCAAGGGAATAATGTAATAATGGGATGGGCCATAGTAATAAATAAAGTGGTTAATCCGTATCATGTAAGAGACCACAAATAGTTAGCAATAATGTAATAAGTCCATTATATTAGATAGATGGTATTGAGGCAATCATGGTATTGTATGTATGAAACCTCTATAGAGGCTAGAGACTCCCCATTGAGAGATGTCAAGGAATATTGTATGAAAAAACATATGGCTTGTGGAGTGCTCTCCTTCCTTAAGAAGTGAATGTATGGTGTTGCCTTACCTTAAAGGTTTGATAAATATAGAAGCATTTTTATCTATATTCAGATCTTGTTATTTCTTGGATTTATTTCTATTATCATATATTTTCAGGTCAGATTTATAACAAGTGGTATCAAAGAACTTTCTTGGGCAAAGCAGAATTTTTTTTTTTTTTTTTTTTTTGCAGAAACTTTTTGGGGCGACGACTTTGTAGATCAAATTTGTACATTTTAGTGCAAAATTTGCAGAATATAATTGCAGATTTGGGTTGTGTGCGAAAAAATACCCAATTTGAAAAAAAAATCGGCCGAATCAGAGTCCAAATGAGGGAGATATCGCTGATTTAAAAATCAACTATGTTGTAGATGTTTTTCGGGGTGGCGAGTTTGCAAATCAGATCTATACGTTATGGGGCAACATTTATAGAATATAATCGCATATCTGGGTTCTTTACAAAAAAAATACCCAAATTGAAAGAAAAAAATCGGCCGAATCTGAGTCTGAATGAGGGAGATATCGCTGATTTAAAAATCAGCTGTGTGGCAGACACTTTTTGGGGCGGCGAGTTTGCAGATCAGATCTATACGTTCTGGTGCAAAATTTGCAAAATCTAATTACATATTTGGGTTCTTTGCGAAAAATACCCAATTTAAAAAAAAATTGGTTGAATCAAAGTCCGGAGGTGGGAGATATCATTGATTTAATATCAGCTATTTTTTCAAAAAAAATTGTGACAACGGGACAGTTGCAATGGGAATTTGAAGTTCCAGTGCCTAGATCGGCATTTCTATTACATGGGAAGATGTAGAATGGTTGTTCCATTTCCGAAAACATGTCATAATAGGGATTCTGAGCAATATTGACCGAGCGGTGGCCATTTTAAATTTTCGCCAAGTAAGTGATTTGTTTTCAAAACCCTCTTCATGGCTTCTAGCAATATGTTTTCAGGAAAAATGATGGGCCGACTATTGAAAAATTTATTCAATATCAGAAGTGTGACAGGCCATTCTATTGGACGGATAAAATAGGGTATTATTTGAAAGATGAGGCTGCTATATGGTGGAAATCACTTGACAGTGAGACTCTGAAGTTATGTCGTGTTGACGAAATTGAAAAACTACTTTTGGACAAATGGTCTCAAACTAGAAAGAAGGAAACCAAAAAACCTAGCAAAAATCTTATTTTTACAGAAAAAGATAATGGTCCTACTATTGAAGAATTCATAAAATATCTTAAGACAAACCATCCGAAAAGTTGGACAAGTTTCCTGTGACTTACTTTGAAAGAAGAGGCTTCCATATGGTATTATTCACTTGGCACCCTGGTGTTCAAATTGTCAAGTGAAGAATTTGAAAAAGTCCTTTTGGACAAATGGTCTTATACTAGAAAACAGGGGAATGAGACATGTAAAGGGTTATTTTCTATTGGTATCTCCTTATTACAGATTCATGGATATATTTAGAAGGAGAAGATCATTGTGTCTATAAATCCTAGTTGCAAGCAAAATCTTATAAATGTCAATTTGGCAAAAAGATTGCAAATTCCAGCTAAACAAATAGAGCACACACAGGTTAATAATAAGGAGGTGCAAGTTTATAAAAATTTGAAGATTTTTATAGACAAGTATGTATTGCATTCTGATTTTTATGCTTCAAATATGGCTACCCTTGGATGGAATCTGTGGGTACTATCAATATTAATGTGCAGAAGAAATTCCTGAAGCTCTGGTATTAAAAGAAGAAAATTACATTACAGGATATTTCCATCAATAAACAGGTAAAGTCCAAGGAGGCTGAAGCGGAAGATGTTCCAGGGACTGACACATCAGATGATGAGCCCTTGATGATCGACAACCAAACACAAACATCAAACCAGATACGAGAAAAATAAGTATGAGTCCAAGGAGGTTGAAGCAGAAAATGTTATAGGTACAGATACATCAGATGAGGAATCCGTGGTTGAAGTAATATTGGAAGAAAAGCAACAACAACAAACGCCACAACATGTACCAGATACCAATCAGGCTCCATTAGGTGGTGAATTAAAGAAAAATACATCGTTGGTTAAAACTTCAGCATATCACCAACCACATCACCCCACAAGAAAACAACCAACAAGATAGCAACAAATCAGCAATAAGGATAACAACCCCCGCATGACAGATAGAGAGGGGCGACGATTCACCCACAACACAGCAACACAGAAGAGCTGCCAGGGTCAACTTCCATCTCAAGCGATCGAGGCACCAGCTAAATCAAGGGTTCACCTTTCTCTTGAATGGCTAGATGCACGTGCATAATACCAGTGGAGTACTCTTTTGAATAGATCTTATTATTTATGTTCATCTTATGTTTTGGGGATGAAACATGTTTAAGGGGGGTGGAATGTAGTATACCTAGGGGGGGTGGTATGAAGTATAGAGAGAGGTACTCAAAGTAATAATGTAATAATGGGATGGGCCATAGTAATAAATAAAGTGGTTAACCCGTATCATGTAAGGGACCACAAGTAGTTAACAATAATGTAATAAGCATGTTGTACTAGATAGATGGTATTGAGGGAACAATGGTAATAACCCATGGTATTGTATGTATGAAGTCTATATAAAAACTAGAGACTCCCCATTGAAAGATGTCAAGGAATGTTGTATGGACAAGCATATGGATTGTGGAGTTTTCTCCCTCCTTAAGGAGTGAATGTATGGTGTTGCCCTACCTTAAAGGTTTGATCAATAAAGAAGCATTTCTATCTATATTCAGATCTTGTTATTTCTTGGGTTTATTTCTATTATCATATATTTTCAGGTCAAATCTATAACACACATGCCCAGCGTTTCATATAAATAAAAGAGAGGTTGAGTCATTTTAGCACCTCATCTCATCATCTCTTCTTCTCTCTCACTCTCCTTTCTTGTTTGGGTTAACAAAGGAGCAGCTAGTGGGAGAAGAAGGACGCAGCCACAAGGAGGAGGATGTAGCAAGGAGAAGGACGGAGCAAGGAAGGGATGCAGGTCTGTTCTGTGTTGACCTGGGGTGCAACCAGCGAACAGGGACAGGGTTGACCAGTGAGAAGCCTACTTTGACTGCGGCCTTGTGTGGTGAGTCTCCCTCAAGCAAGCCGTAAATTAGATTTGTTGTGTGGAGGGCTGATTTGACCACAAAGTGACCAGCTGCAAATCTAGTTAGGGCTGCCTAGATGTTGACCAGATTTGACCTTTTTCTCTGAACTGTTTCAAGTTGTCCTTCATCTATGTTGAAGGTTGGGTTGAAGAAGGTTGATTCTAGACTATTTGTGAATCATCTGATCCACTTTGCAAGAGCTGGTTATGGCATCTTTTATTGTTGTCATAAAAATTACAAATCTGAATTATTATACTATTTCTCTCTCTGTTGAACTATTGGAAATTAAAGAAGAATTGATCAAAGGGTTTCCCCACATTAAGGTTTGTCTATGACTAGCCGTCGCATCTGGGGTCTGTTGTCTTGGTTTGTTTTCTGTCGATCTATTAATGTTCTATCTGCACTTTACTTTATGTTTATGTGATTGCTAAATCAGTGGCTAATAAGAAGATTTGAAGTAAACTGCTCTAAGCGTAGAACCTACCATAAATTAACAATAAAATCTGAGCAACTAAACCTAAACAGTTCAATTAAAATATGAACTTACAAGTACCCTTAAGTTTTAAGGGCCATTGGCCGAAAAATATTTGTAATTCAAGAAAGTTTCACGAAAATTTCAGAAAAATTATAGCAACCAAAAAAACTGACAATTTTATTTAAAATGAAATGGAGCAGAATTCTGCCTTCAAGCAGGCCTATACATACGCGCCAATGGAAAACCCCAATACAAACTTTTCAAGTTTCAACATTGTAGGGACAAACCCTCGGCCGATTTGGAGATATTCCCATAAGTATTGGGCATTGAACCATGACAACTTGTACTGCGTCTGAAAAATCGCTACTAAGTGCAATCGAAAAAAGACAAATCATTAATTAGACTTACAATATGTTTTTGCGCCAGTGCAAATCCAACCTAGTCCTCTGATTTATCCAATTGTTTCCCCTTCCCGTAGATTATCCCTGTCTCCTGTGAATTGCAGAGGAAATTAAACAATTGAACAAGACAGTCAAAGGCTTTTTAATTTTTGCCCTATAAAGATTTGTTTCTCTTACCTGAGGATCTGGAATGGGTCGTCTTTTTTCGACATACCGATCTGAATTTGTGGCCAAAGCGGCCCTAGCCTGCAAGAATATAGCCCTTTATACTCCATATTGAAGAGCTCGATAGTCATAAAAACATTATTTCCAACACCAATAACTGCTAAAATAACGATGAAAAACCTAAATAGAAGGATTTGTAAGCCCGACCTCCTGCTCTCTGCGGGTTTCCCGTTCGGGCTTGATCCAGAGAAAATAAGCCAGACCGCCTGCTACAGCCCAAGATGCGAGGTTGCTACCTCCCCTTAAACCTCCCATGGAGTTGGCAATAAATGACCTCACATTTCCAATGCTTCTTCTCCAACCCACGGCCATGGCTGCTGCACTTATTCAGATTGTAAAACCCTCTATATTACGTTTTTCGCCCCACTGAGGACATAAACCTCCTCCAGTATTTCACTTTCAGTTAATAATGCAGGAACCAGTTAAGGATACTTGGCCTGTGTGCATGTTTCATACATTCCTATGATTCCAATCTGTCGTGGAGTTATGCACTTCATTGAATTTAAACATTCCTATGATTCCAATCTGTCGTGGAGTTATGCAGTTCATTGAATTATACAACTACGCTGATCAGTATCAAAATTGAACACGTCAGAGGCCTTCAAAGGATTTTTGTCACGTTTCAGAAGTAGGAAGAAAATTTTACCAGTCAAAAAATATAAAATTAAATTGGAATAATATTTTAAATTTTTTTAAGAGGGGCTGTGGAATTGTCAATTTTTTTTTTAATTTCATTTTTTCTCAAATTAGAATTTTAAGAATGTTGAATTTGTAAATTTCTTTTCATGTTAAAATTGAAATCTCATTTCAAAAACAACAGTTTCCTTTTGAGTTGTCTTTTCTCATTTCAGTAATTCTCATTTCAAAAACAATAGTTTCCTTTTGAGTTGTTTTTTATGATGCAAGTTTTTATTAATTATTATGTCACAATTACCTTTTGATACCATTACATTTGGCAGTTTCTGAGTTGCTCCCATTTCAAAAACAATAGTTTCTTTTTGAGTTGTTTTTTCTAATTGTGCATATGATGGAAGTTCTTATTAATTGTTATGTTACAATTACCCTTTGATACCATTACATTTGGTAGTTTCAATTGAGAGCGACTAGATGTCAATATGGGCCATGTATTAGGTCTGTAATTTCATTGGGTTGTGTCTGAAGGCTGCCCAAAGCAACGTTTGACGACGATTTACGCTGGAGATGAACATAGATTCATCATTCAACGAGCGCATGTCAAGCAAAGTTTAAGCACGATTTATGCTTGGAGAGGAGGGCATTCAACAGACTTCCTAATATACTGGACTTGATTTGTTTGAGGATTCCCAATTCCTGATATGTTTTCATATTAAAAAAGGAGATACCAAAAACATATACACCTTTGTACACACTTTCGTTGAATCCTAAACCTGTTTAGTATTTTACTGAATTTTTTCATTCATGCAATTCTTATGTGGTTAGATTTCTCAATCACACATGTGTAAGAGTAATGCATTTATTAATGCAGCCTTTCACATAGAAGTATATTTTTGTTTGTGAAAAAATAAAAAATAAAATTGAAAATAATGTACTATTGTCAATTGAATTGCTCCTTTTTTTTTATGCTTTTCATAATGGAAGTGCTACATGAATGTGTGCCCTTCTAACTGAAATTAAGACCTGCACTTCAAATTTGATCACTGCTCATAAGGTGGATGTTCGTTCAATTTCCGGGATTATATATATATATATCAAGGATCACGATCGATTGTTGGTTGAATAAAAAAAAGTGCAAAGAGCTGTGGCGGTGAACGATCGGAGGTGCGCATCGCGCGAGCATGGTATTTGAAGAGAAAACGGGGCGTTACAAATTCAAACGTTTCAATACCCAAGAGAAGAATGACATTTTAAAGATTAAAAACAACAACGTTTTTTGGTATTGCTCAGCTCAGTGTCGTTTTGTATTGCTCGACTTATTCTATATTGTTCGGCTTGGATTGTTTGGATATCTAATGCAAGTGGAGGGACATATTTTTTTCCATATTTCATGGTGAGATATATTCAAAAAGACCAGGTCACTACATGTAGACATATAACGATTGAGTGGTAAGATGTTTATGGTCCTTCGATATCTGTACACAGCATTTGAGGTGTCTTCCTAATATGAGGTGGGTTTCACAGTGAGGAAGGTATCGAATATTGAAGTCGCAAACAAATGTAACTTGTATTTCAACTTTCCCCAGTGGAAAACACTTCTTTGCGATAAGTTTCGTTGATTATGTTTTTTTTTTGTAACACCCTCCTCTCATATCTACTTAAGTAATCGGCCAACCGAGGTAAACATGTGACAAAATGCTACTATAATTGGATTCAACCTCCTAGGTGACCTTAAGAAAATGGAATCGACATAAACACATCATACAAACCTTCCACATCAGCGACAAGACCCCTAAAAACCATCCCAGCACTTATGGTAACCAACCCCTGGGTCCCACTGAGGTTTTAGGCCACTTGACACTTGGACACTCCCATGTTATGGGCCTAATATCCAGGAGGCTCTAAACACTCTCATGACCAAGCATACCAGCATCCAAGGACTATTTTGCTCAGTGTTGTGCCAGCATCCCCGGGATTTGAGCCACTTTTTCAGGGCCAAAGCCCAGGTCATTGCCCAGAATTGAATGACACCTTCAGAACAGAAAGATAACAAGGAAACAATGATGTAAATGCAAACACTTAAACGAACCCTTAACTAGACCTCTACTAGCCATAATAAGTATTCCATCAAACATGTCACGAATATGTAATCTATAGGTGTATACAACATATTTAGGCATAGGGGTCTCATACTTATCTGAGAATCGTTCTGAAAAGGTGTTCCCTTATATCATTTGTTGCATAATCATCTATTAGGTCATAGATACATTGCTCATTCATTTACAAGTAAAAACATGATGAGAGCCATACATAGCTACTGTCATAAAACATATACATAACCAGCATAATAATAACAAAAATACCATGAATACTTCAACCATAGAATCCACATATAAGCCAATAAATTTACACATGAAAAATGAAGGGAATGAATTTCTCATTAATGAATGCAAAAATCGATCGGGGATGGCACTGCCATGTTCCACCCGACCATAGATTAGTTGAGCCAAATCTCTCTTCAACCAATCACCCTCGTGCCATGTTCCAAGCATGAATGTGGGACTCATAACCAATCGAAAAGAACCAAACAAGCATGGATGTTACCAGAGTTCTCCACCTACACCGCAAGGAATTTTAGTGCCTCCTAGTCTCTCAGGCTTTACTGTAATCCACATTCTAATCCAGGGATCACTAGGGCCTACACTGAGACCCACTCTCCAGGCTTTATCGTACATCCCATCTCGGAACTACTAGGCCAAAGAGAGAAAAATCCACCTCTTGGCTTTACCGTATATCCCGCCATTCACTGACAAGAATTCTTAGGCCCACCAAGGCACACAATCTTGGATTTACCACAACCCATAGTTTGGCTCAAGGGTTACTAGGCTAGTGGCTTTACTGTGATCCACAGTCTGGTTCAGGGACCACTAAGCCATGTGTTTTTCATTTCAGAGATCCACCCTATTCAGCTTCGAATCCATCCAACAATCCAGCTCAACCGAAGTATGAGAACCCATCTCATCAAGACTATCCAGAAATGGCAAGGCTAGGTTGAAAACTTTATCACACCTGGCAAAACCCATGCCATGACATAAAAGAACCACATACAATACCATGCATGCCAAATCTAGCAAGGAAAATGCACATGCAAATCAATACCTACAAAGAATATTGTTGTCGCTGCTTGATCCTACTCTTCCTTGCTTGATCTTGCTTCTCTTACATTCTTTTTCTTTCTTGATCCAATGCCAAAGTGCTCTAAGAAAACTCTTAAGTGTCCAAGAGTGGGAGAGAGATAATAATGAGAGAAGTCAAAAATTGAACTGACAAAAGGTACCAATTGATCCTCAGAAGCCTTTTTATCAATTAGGCTTCTATTTTTTTCATTTTCCATTATTTTCCTTCAAATTCCTTCTCACATGCAACATGTGGCATTTCCCCTTCCTTTCCTCCCAATTTCTACCATTTTTATAAATAATTGTGCCAAAAATGTCATTCCACCTTTCTAAAGCCTTAGCTATTGCCAATGCCAATTTCCTCAGTCATAATAAACCACATGAACACCCCCTAGGATGTCTTGCTAAACATTCAGCTTGAAATAAGTGTCCCATCAACCGTGGTTATTATTTATTATTTTTATTACATGGAATTTTCACCGGGGCTATTACAGAACCCTCCGCCTCGGGGGACATCGTCCTCAATGTTCAATCACACATATACCTCAGCAAAATTGCTAGAAAGAAAACATATTGCTCATGAAGCTTTATAACATAGCTCAATGTAGTATTTACAATGATCACCCAGTTGAAAGCAAACCAACATGACAACTATAATGACATAACACCCATACCGCTTATTGGAGCTTTATAACATAGCTCAGGGTGGTATTTACATCCATATACATATGTACCTATATCAAAACATCGCACCAAAACATATACCAACATCATAGCAAAACTGCTTTGCCTCAACCGGCAAACAATAAAGGATACATAGCCTGCATATGATCTCCCATCTCCCATGTAGCTTCATCAGGCCCAAAGTGCTTCTATTCCACTTTAACCCGCTTGATTTCTCAGCTCCAAAGCATGAGCACATTTTTCTGCAATATACATTGAGGCTCCGGCTGGAATTCTCCATCTAGTTCCACCTGCAATGCAGACCAGTGAATCACATGGTCAGCATCTTTAGCATACTTCTTAAGTAATGACACATGGAAAACATCATGGACTTTCACTATCAGAGGCAGTGCAAGTCGATAAGCTATTGGCCCAATCCTCTTAATAATAATGAAGGGTCCACAAAATCGTGGTGTCGTCTTGACACATGATTCAATCCGCAAAAAGCTCTTCTTTGGTTTTATGCACAAGTACACCTGTTCCCCAACCTGGAACTCCTTGAACAACCTGTTCCCATCTGCATAACTCTTTTACATATCCTGTGATGCCTTTAGATTCTTCTTTATAACCCACATCTCTTGTTCCATGTCCACCAACATGTCTGGTCCAATCAATACCCCGTTAACTGGATCACTCCAAATGATGGGAGTATTGCAACTCCACCTAAACAATGCCTCAAACGAACTCATCTTCAAAGATTCTTAATACCCATTATTGTAAGCAAACTCTTGATACTCTTCCCACTTTCATTGTTGATGCATCACATACATCCTCAACATGTCCTCCAATATTTGGTTGGCCCTCTCTATTTGTTCATCTGTTTATGGATGATAAGTTGTACTGAAGGCCAACTCTGTGCCCAAACCTGCAAACAACTCCTCCAAAACTTGGAAGTGAAATTTGCATCCCTCTCTGACACAATCTTCTTTGGAACTGCATGCAACCTGACCACATTGTAGAAATTTTGAATAATTTAACACATATTCACAGAGATTATCCCGATTATACACTATTGCGGAATACATGCATAATACATAACCTCCTCTACGTTGATCATCAATTTAGCAGCGTTAAAAAACAATGAAACATCAATCACATGCGCACATTAACACAGTATGTAACCCGGGGAAAGCATACAGCTGAAAACCCCACACTATCTGTATATTATAATGATTTAGAACATGTAACAATACATAGTACAATACTCCTCACAAGTACTCAGTACTATCTCCACCTGTTACACACAATACAGCTCAGATCTGATCTCCAAATCTCCTTCGTTGCTTGCCTGCCTCCACTGCGCAATCCAGCATGAGAATAGATGATAATGGCTCAAGCAAACTCGCATTTACTTGGAAAAATCACGTGAGCACAAGCTACAATTTCCCTTGGCCTCATTGGCATTACTCAGTCCATTACATGTGCAAATCTCATGCACCACTAATAGTCACAACTCACCCTTTCACTTACTTCTAACACCTGTCTCCATTAAACTGTCCATGCACTGAGTTAACTGATGTATTCTTCAGTTGCATTATGAGTTAATAATTAGTGAATTAATTAATAACTAATTCACACAACTCATCACTTAGTCTATTGGCCAGTTAGACTAAATACAACTAGTTCAACTAAGTCAAGCTGAACACAACTCCATTAACTGCTCATCTAACTCCACAGAACTCAACCACTTGAGTTCTAACTGAAATCCTTCATGCAATAGCTCAGTCAACCCATAGGTAACCATGTGATTCCTTCAGGCAGTTGCATGTGCCACATCTATAGCTCCAACTAAAGTGCTCTAAGAGAATAAAATAACGTTTAGAGTCCAAATATTACTAAGGGCTAATAATATTTGATTGTTTCTATTTTTACCTGACAGTTTAAAATAGACTCTGATCACACCGCTGTGATCCAAAAAATAGAAGTCCATCTATTTTTCCCAACATGACCAATCATCCATAAACAACATCCTGCAACTCATAGACCATGATCCATATGTCTAAAAATAGACATAGTCTAAAAATAGACTTTGCGCCAAAACTTGCATACGGGACCACTTAGTGAAGGCGACTCCTTTCCACTAAGCTCCATCATCTTGTTGCATTCTCAACAAGCATTTCTTGTTGCACACTTTTCAACACACATATTTAATGAATACCTGTGTTACATCGCTAGTTGAGAATGTAGACTTTACTGGAATGAAATGTGCAACCTTCGTCACCCTGTCCACGACAACCATGATAAAATCATGTTGTCTCATTGTCCTCAGCAAACCTGTGATAAAGTCCATGGAAATGACCTCCCATTTCCATTCTAGAATCACAATCGACTACAACAATCCACCTAGATGCTTACACTTTGCCTTCACACGCTAACAATCGAAACACCTAACCACAAACTCTGCTACATCCTTCTTTAGATTCGACCAATATTAAAATTTCTTTATTGCGATCAATTTCTTTTGATAGCCTAGGTGACCTGAATATGGTTTCGCATGAAACTCCCTCAAGATCACCTTCTTGAGCTCACTATTGTTTGGCACATATATCATGTCTCTGAATCTAACCAATCCATTTGTTGTAAAGCAATAGCCCCCATCTGGTGCACCTGCACCTCTACCATTACATGTACTTGTACCTGGACTACCACTTGTACCTATACATGTACCACCACATGTACATGTATTCTGCTGCAACATGTGCATAATATCCATGTACCTAACATCTTGTTGTCTTGTCTACAAGATCCTCTCACGTAAGTCTATCCCATAGGAGCTCAAAGGTGCTAAGTGATTTACATGTATCTGCTTGCTAAGAGCATCTACCACCCTATTCTCCTTTTCTTTGATGTACCTAATCTGGAAGTCAAACTCACTGATCGTGGCAAACCATCTAGCCTGTTGGGCATTCAGATTCAGTTGGTCAAACAGATACCTCAAGCCAATGTGATCACTCCTCAGTACAAACCTCCTGCCAAGAAGATAGTGCCTCCACATTTTCAATGCATGTATGATAGTTGCTAACTCATGATAATGCGTCGAGTAGTTATGTTTGTGCTTGTTTAGTTTTCGTGACTCGTAGCATACCACCTATCCATCCTACATAAGGACCCCACCAAGTCCTCTCTTGCAAGCATCTATCCATACTATAAACTCCTTGTCCGGATTTGCAATATTTAACATTGGATTGTGTCAACAATTGCTTAAGCTGCTCAAAACTAGCCTCACACTCCTTTGTTCATTCAAACTTCTTAACTTTCATCTGCAATGATATAATAGGATAAGCAATCTATGAGAAGTTCCTAATGAACCTCCTCTAATAGCCTGCCAACCCCATGAAATATCTCACCTAATCCACATTCTTGGGAGATACCGACTCCATGATGGCCCTGATCTTTTTTGGATCTAATGCAATGCCCTCCTTGGAGACAACATGTCCTAAGTAATGTACCTTAGTCTAGAAGAATCTGCGTTTGTTGAGCTTAGCATACAGATGATTCTCTCTCAATAATCTCAACACTGCTGCCAAATGCTCAGCATGCTCTTCCTCATTTTTGGAATATACCAATATGTCATCAATGAACACAATAACAAACTTGTCCAAATAAGGACGCAACACATTGTTCATCAAACACATAAATGTAGTTGGGGCATTAGTCAAACCGAATGGAACTACAACAAACTCATAATTCACATACCTGGTATGGAATGTGGTCTTGTAGGTGTCCTCTTCTTTGATGCATACCTGATAGTATCCCGACCTGAAGTCGATCTTAGAGAACATTGTTTCTCCCTTCAGTTGATCAAACAAATCATTAATCCTCGATAATGGGTACCTGTTATTGATGGTCACTTTGTTCAACTGCCTATAATCAATGCACAATCTGAGAGTGCCATCCTTATTCTTCACAAACAATATCGGTGCACCCCAAGGTGATACACTTGGCCTAATGTATCATTCGTCCAACATTTCCTTCAACTGCAACTTCAACTCTACCAACTCAAGTGTGCTCATCCTGGAAGGTGCTTTTGATGTTGGAGCTGCCCCTGGCAATAACTCAATAGAAAAGCCTACTTCCTTGTGAGGTGGCAAATCTAAAATCTCTTCAGAAAACACATCCTGAAACTATTGTAGAGCTGGATACCTGCTCAAAACATCTACATCCTTAACTTCCTTACCTTTGTCACTAGAAATGTACATTGCAAATAACACACACCTTTTTCTGTGACTGCACTTTGCCTGCATAGTTTTCACCACCCTAACTGATGTGGTTTTCTTCTTTCCCTACAAGACTCTTGGTTCCCCGTTGTCATCCACACACTCAATGGCTTTGTCATAACAATCCACCTTGGTTCTATGAAGGTACAACCAATCCATGCCCAACGACATATCGTATGATCCCAATAGTAATACATTCAAATGTGTTGCAGTAGGCATATCATTTAAATCAAATGTGCAAGCTCTTACCCAATGATGAACTCGCTTCTTTGTACCTATAGCCAACTGCACTAACTAAGATTTTGCATGCAATTCCTTACTCAAACCACACTTATCCACCAAGTCAGGACTAACATAGCTATAATTAGATCCAAGGTCAACCAAAATAGAAATAAGTTGATCACAAAGCTTATCATCCATCTCAATGATAGATGCTTGATGCTCTGCCTATCTATTGTCCACGATTGCATAAATTCAAGGAATACTCTGCCCCACATCCCCAACAGTTTGTGCCTCATGTGAATTGTATATCTTAGGCCTACCACCCTGATTCTGTGGACAATCTCTCCTAAGGTGTTCCTCACCACGTGTCCAACACTCCAATCGTCCAATATCATTACCTTGTGTCACTGCTATGATCCATGTCCCTGTCTAATTGCATTAAATTTATTTTGAGGTGCCACATTTTCTTTCTCCCCTACATTTTGAGGCCTTGCTCTCTTAGGCTACCATTTACCTTTACCCTTGTCTTTCCATTTCCATTCTTGTTAAGATTCATTCTTACACTTTGATTGTTCATACTAATACTTTAATTTCCCAATGACTTCCTCAAGTGACCGAGGCTCATCATAATCAATCTGATCTCTAATTGCTAATGGCAATCCACTCACAAATCATTGAACTTTAGCCTTCTCATCTGTAAGATATGGTATATACCTCAATAGCTCTAGAAACTTAGTCGTGTACTCTTCATTTGTCATTGACCCATTCTTTAGCTCATAAAATTATTTGGTCTTACTTTCGTAGTACCTCTCTGACAGGTATTTCTTTGTGAAAAGCCTCTTAAACTCATTCCAACTCAAATCATTTGTCCTAATGTCTCTGACCTACTTCATGTCTTCCCACTAAATGTTTTCTTTACCTTTCAGACTAAAGATAACGATTATGGCCTTCATATTATATGTGCACTCATGTAACTCAAATAATTTTTTCATCCCAACTATCCAAGCCTTTGCGTCTTCTGGCTTCTTCACATCTCCATCAAAAGTAGGTGGCTTTGCTTTCTTAAATTCATTTGGCAAGTATCCCTTATCACTCCTCTTGTACAAATGATAACAATGACAACCATGATGCCTATCAGAACCGGAACTAGAATAGTACCTGTACTCATCACCCCTCGTATCCAGAGTGTCCAATAGCCTTCCATCTCTCACCGCGTCAACTCTATCTAACCTATGTCTACCAGGAGAACTACTTCCATATCCCCCATTATTTTTGTCCTCTTGTCCATGGTTGATCTGAAGTGGCCCTTGTCACTACAATTTTGACAAACTCTGAAGGAGTATTGCATTAACCTCTGCTTGTTTCTCTTGTGCCTATATGATTCTGTCATTGTCTGCTTTACAACTCCTTATTTCTTCCTTCAAGCTTCTCAATGTGTCTGCGAAATCATAAGAGTGTCCACCGTGTTGCTCATCTGATTCATAGGGAGAGTCTTTGTAGTCTACCATCTTGCTATTCATTTTGACCTTTCTCCTGCAAGGCATAATATGTCAGCTAAACCAAATCATAATAAACCAACATACCTTAGTATAATTTGGGGAGGATACCTTATCTGCAAGATCATCTAAATCAGTGTGATACATGTATAAACATAATCATAACAACATATAAACATATAACAACTAAGTGCGCCAACACATAACATAATTCTAGTTAGAGTCCAGTCATCATTGCATGACCATATCAATACACATACTATGACCTCATGCATGATGACATCAACCATACCAGTGTACGTGGACAGTACACAATCATAAACATAGACGATACATCAACATACACGTGGACAACACATCAACATAAACATGGACAACACACACGCATAAATACATATAATCAAGCATAACCGGAAAATACTTTTAGCAGTAGGTAGCAACATGTAACCAAGCATACAAGAACAATACATGGAAGCAACATATAACAACATGTAACCAATCACACACTTATGGCGACATACTTCATACAACAACATCATCTTTCACATGGTGACATGACTACAAGCATGATTGACACCATGCATATGCAACAAGCACATAGACCACAAGGATCATTAACACACGTGAAAACGACATGAATGCATGACAAACACACTGCCCATCCAGTCTGAGGGGTGAACCATGCTCTGATACCACTCAGTAACACCCTCCTCCCACATCTAACCGGCCAACCAAAATAAACATGTGATGAGAGGCTACTATAATTGGATTCAACCTCCTAGGTGACCTTAAGGAAATAGAATCGAACGAAATACATCATACAAACCTTCCACATCAGCTACAGGACCCCTAAGAACCATCCCAACACTTATGGTAACCAACCCCTTAGTCCCATAGAGGTTTTATGCCACTTAACCCCTGGACGCTCCCATGTTATGGGTCTAACAGCATCCAGGAGGCTCTGGATGCTCCCATGACAAGGCATGCCAGCGTCCAGGGACTATTTTACTTAGTGTTGTGCTAGTGTCCTCGGAATTTGAGCCACTTTTTCAGGCCCATAGCCCGGGTCAATACCCAAATTTGAATGACACCTTCAGAACAGAAATATAACAAGGAAAAAATGATGCAAATGCAAACACTTGAACAAGCCCTTAACCAGACCTCTACTAGCCATGACAAACATTTTTTCAAACATGTCACGGATATGTAATCTACAGGTGTAAACAACATATTTAGGTATATGGGTCTCATACTTATCTGAGAATCACTAAGAGACATTGTTACCTTATATCATTTGTTGCGTAATCATCTAGATACATTGTTCATTCATTTACAAGTAAAAACATGATGAGAGTCATACATAGCTATTGACATAAACATATACATAACCAGCACAATAACAACAAAAATACCATCAATAAATCAGCCATAGAATCCACATATAAGCCAATACATGTACACATGAAAAACCAAGGGAATGAATTTCTTATTAATGAATGTAGAAACCGACCGGGGATGGGACAACCACGTTCAACTTGACCATGGATTGTTGAGCCAAATCTCTCTTCAACCAATCACCCCCGTGCCATATTCCAAGCATGAATGTGGGATTCATAACCAACCGAAAAGAACCAAATAAACATGGATGCTACCGAAGTTCTCCACCTACATAGTGAGGAATTTTAGTGCCTCCTAATCTCTCAGGCTTTACTGTAATCCACAGTTTAATCCAGGGATCATTAGGCCCTACACTAAGACCCCCTCTCCAGGTTTTCCTATACATCCCATCCTGGGACTACTAGGCCCAACAGAGAGCAATCTACGTCTTGGATTTATCGTATATCCCTCCATTCACTGGAAAGGATTCCTAGGCCCACCGAGCCACATAATCCTGGCTTTACCACAACCCATAGTCTGGCTCAGGGGTTACTAGGCTAGGGGCTTTACCATGATCCACAGGTTGGTTCAGGGACCACTAAGCTAGGGGCTTTACCATGATCCATAGGTTGGTTCAGGGACCACTAGGCCATGTGTTTTTCATTTCGGAGATCCACCCCACTCAGCTTTGAATCCATCTAGCAATCTAGCTCAACCGAAGTATGAGAACCCCTGCCATGACAAAAAAGAACCACATGCAATACCATGCATGCCAAATCTAGCAAGGAAAATACACATGCAAATCAATACCTACAAAGAATATTGTTGTAGCTGCTTTATCCTGCTCTTCCTTACATGATCTTTGTTTCCTCTTGCCTTATTTGTCTTTCTTGATCCAATGCCAAAATGCTCCAAGAAACCTCTAAGTGGCCAAGAGTGAGAGAGAGAGAAAGAATAATGAGAGAGCTCCAAAACTGAACTGACAAAAGGTGCCAACTGATCCTAAAAAGCCTTTTTATCAATTAGGCCTCTATTTTCTTTATTTCTGTTATTTTCTTTCAATTTCCTCCTCACACGCAACCTATGACCTTTCCCCTTCCTTTTCTCCTAATTTCCATTATTTTCATAAACAATTGTGCCAAAAATGCCATTTTGCCTTTCCAAAACCTTAGTCATTGCCTTTGCCAATTTCCTTAGCCATAATAAACCAAATGAACACCCCCTAGGATGGCTTTCCTAACATTCAACTTGGAATAAGTGTCCCATCAACCATGGTTATTATTTTTAACATTTACTACATGGAATTTTCACGAGGGTTGTTACATTTTTTAAATTGCTTTTTGCTTGCAATAAGATGGGTATGGAATATGGGGTTGTCTCGGCTCATTATATTGATAGCATAAAACTTGTTTCAAAATTAGTAAACATGTGAATTTTATAGTTGATCATTCCACTCTTATGCTTGCAATGACTAGATGTAAAAACGTGTTGGCAATCTTGTGGAATTTCCAGTGGATGTTCTGATATAATTGGGGGCAGTCTGTCTGTTGTTGAGTAAGAGAATGCAGAGTTGTATGTTTTGATATAGAATTTGTTATGAATTGTTTTGAATATTTAGTTTTGTTTCGTCTCTAATGTCCTGCAAAAAGAAATAAAAAGAATTAAGGTTTGTTAAACAAATATGGAATTTCGTAAGTCGAATCTTTAGAAGATTGCATGATAACCAGAAATTACGAGCATTGGAGTGAAATTGAAGTTCTTTCTTTGTAATCTGAAAGAAGTTTCAGGGAGGCAGTGTAAATATGGTGTGAATAATAGATTATGAAATACAAAGCGAAAAGGAGGAAAGCATGTAAATTTTGTTAAAAGGCTATGGACCAACAATCATATATCCGCATGGAGGTGAGTCTGAATGAGTGGACAACAAGGGAGGTTTAATTGAAATATAGGTGATTGCAATTTGCAACTTATTTTATAAGGAAACAAAAGGAAAGTACAAGAAAGTGATTACTAGCATGGAAATTGATAAAAACAATATTTTAACCATTTTCGGAGTTGAATTCAACTGAGTAGTCTGAAGTTGGGATGGTATTGCATATAAGTTAGTTGGAGGGGGGGACCCCGACCCCAATGTACAATGTAGTCATCGTAGTCATAATATATTTGTTTTTTTCGATAATGTTATTTTCCAAGGATTGTTAGTTGAAATAATGTTTTAAAAGAAAAGAAAAAATCAATAATGCAATTTTTTTAAATTGCCTTAAAATAAGTTATTTTTTTAAATTGTGTTTTTCTAATAATTGTTTGCGAAGGATATTTTTAGCATGTTTAATAAGATAAGTAATTTTTTATTTTTTATCATTTGCAATATAACATACAATATTTGGTTTGGTTCAAGGAAAGTTGTTGATTTTCTCATGGATCCAAGTATTTGGAAGTTTCTGCCATTTGAGATTGTTGAGCTTATATTTCATTGGCTTTCTTTATCGGTTTTGATAAAATTTCAGTTTGTTTGTGAAGAATGGAGTATTGTATTGGAAACCCCAATTTTCCTTGTTTCTTGTAATCGATGTGCCGATAGAGAGTTTATATTTATTTTTTTGTCAGCTGGTATCGAGGATAATTGCATTATTGGATCTTACCTTAATGACAAAGGACAAATATCTTTGTTGGTTTTTCCTTTTTTGCATTCTCGATACAGAATTCAATGTATAGTCGGATCGATGATTGTGTTCAGTGCACCTAGAAGCTCTTTGCATTCTAAAAATTATTTCATAGTAAACTCTTTTACAAAGACCTTTAGAAATCTTGGACCTCTTACTGTTGGAGACTAGGGATTCTTCACTTTATTGGAGAAATTTATTCCGTGGCAATATAATTGGGTTATGTTGAAACATGTGTGCAAAAACATGGAATCACATTTTTTTATTTACACGAGTGTATACATGGTTTGGAGAAGGACACAACCTATTTTTGGTGGTGTAACGCCCCCAAAGGAGGCTATCTTTCATAAAGGAAAAAATTTATAGTTATATTTAGACAAATATTATGATGATTACCCTTTGTATGGTTACACTATCTATTAGTTGGATGTTATAAGAAAAGAATGGGGTTTTTCATTTGTTCCTATCGCTGACACATGATGTATATCATTAGGAATATATGAGAACCAACTTATTCATTTTCTAAACAACGGTTCAACATTTGTTTGGTCGCTTGAAGAGACGAAAAATTTTGAATTTTGCCAAGCTTCAAATGGACGAAGCTTAGTATATTTTGAAGATGACTAGGGGTTCACATGGAGATTGCTTCATACTATCTCAGTGGATATAAATAGTAAATGCCCAAGCTATGTATCTTTTCGTGTAGTTGAAGGAAAAGAACTTATGTTGGGTTATATGGAAGTGAAACTAAAGTTATATGATTTAGTCACTAGATTATGCACAAAGACAAATGGCGATGGTTTCTCCCTCTTAGAAAGATTTGGGTTCCATGTGCAATCAGTTCAAGGTTTCAATGATGTTTTTGAAAATGGAAATGTTTTCTCACTTTTTCCAAATACATATTTTATTGTTGATGTGCCACTACTACTTGTGGAGATTGTGATTTAGACTTTGAGGCTTCAAGAAGTTTTTTGGTAGACATTTTTGCAAATGTCATGTTTGTTTAATCTTTGCAGAGATATTTTGGAGATCACTGTAATACGAAATTGGACTATTTAACGAAAAAAATCATGTCAAATTTTCATATTTTTGTTGGAGATTACTTGCATTGATCTGTTATTTTGTGGATCGAACAATGCTCTTCAATGTGAATTTTTGTTATGTATGTGTGGATTATATAGAGTCTTTTGCTATTGCTTATATGAAACTGCATAAATCATTGTTTTTTTGTCTTTGTAATATGGAAGGTTAATTGTTAATATTTAAACTTATTTAGTATTGAAATTTACTTGATCTATAAAGTCAGTGAGCATAAAGATTTGAACTTGTCGAAGATGTAACAAGAGATGCAAGATTGAAAATCGAAATTTCATACTAGTAGTGCAAACATGGTATGAAGAAAAGATTGTAAAATAGATAGTGGAAAGTAGGAAACTTGTTAAATATTGTTTAAACCTTCAGGATGAGCAACAATAAATCTGAATGAAAGGTGTTGTTTTTTCATTAAAGTGACAAGGCATTTAGATCGCCTCCATGTGAAAATGGAGGTGAGGTTGGTTGATCGAAGTTCGAAGAAGGTTTTATTGAAACATAAGGGATTGCAATATGTGGGTTAACTGAAAAGAAAGTAAAGAAAGGTATGAGAAAATTATGATTCGCATGCAAACCAATAAATAAATTATTTTATTCGGAGTCGTAGCTGAAGCCACTCGAGTATTCGGAAGTCGGGATGGTGTTAATTTGAAGTTTAAGCCAGTGGTGACCCTGAGCTCGACGTGATGCGTAGTCGAGGTAAGACGGATGTCTGTAGTCAAGAGGTCGAGTGTGAAGAATGTTGTTTTATTTTATTCGAGTATGGAGCCCAAAATTTCTATAGTCGGAAGCGTAATGCAAATTTGGACTATCTAATGAAATCATAGTCATGTCAATTTTACATTTCTTTGTTGGATATTACTCACGTTGATCTACTATTTTGCAATTCGAACAATGCACTTCAATGTCAATTTTGGTTATGTATATTTGGATTGTATAGAGTCTTTTGCTATTGCTCATATGAGACTATGCAAATGATGGTTCTTTTTGTATTGTATTATTTGAAATGGTGTTTATATATATGTATGTGTTTGTAATATGGAAGTCTGATTGTTAGTATTTAGTATTGAAATTTACTTCATGGATAAATTTTGTGAGCATAAACACTTCAACTTGTTGAAGATGTGACATCAAATGCAAGATTGAAAACCCAAATCACAAAAGCATTGAAATTTGTTGTAGAAATGTTAAGTGAAAGAACAAGCAAGCATACTTCGAAAAGAGATCGGTCCCCTGGTTCATGTGAGGGAGCGAATGAATATCACCGGCAATGGTATCGACAAAACAAGGATGCAATAAATGAGTGCAGAAGAGTCATGTATCAAGAAAATAAAAGAGCTTCAATAAATCATGAACATGATAAAGTCGGTAATCGTAAGTATGAGAATATGAGCAATATCATGGGAAGAACATTTGCTTGAAGTGTTCGTTTACGTGGATGTTGATTTTTTTTTACTGTACCAAAATTTTCTAACAATAGTGTTCTTTGCGAACATTGTGTTTACAAAGAAAGTATTCGTGCAAGCGAGAACCAAGGGTCCTCTGCAAACAATGCAAGAAACGAAGCATTGGAAGATGGGCACAATGATGCCAATGAACAATTTTCAACATTCGATTTATTTGGTGATAGAAATATGCTTGGTGGCATGGTTGGGAATTTAGGTCATTATGGTGGCAATGTGGGGTGGGGCATTCCTTCCAACAACTATATAGTGAATATCATCAGTCCTTCAAAATTTGTTTGTGCTCAGTCTCTTGGAACATAATAGGTGCTTGATGTATTTTTTGTTTGATAGGATTTTGACATATGAACGGAATATATTAATTATTATATGTTTTTCTTGTTTCATTGCTTTATGCAAAACAATGTTCCAAAGAATATTGGTCTAGAAAGACGAGTAGAAAGAATACAAGATTTTTTTGTTCCTCAAGTTCAACCTCGACCATTTAATTCCCAAACTTCATTAAATTGTGAAAACGATGAACTCTTTAACTACAATTTTCAAAACTTAGGTATTTCGCAGAAAGAGGAAAATAAATATATATATATATATAAATGTTTGTTAACCCAGATGTTGTGCATTTCCTAATTTTCGATACTTTTCAAATATCAATGGTATTAATATTCTTTGGGAACTCGAGTCAATAGCTTGTTCTAAGAAGAGAAATTCCAATTTCAACATAATTTAAAAATGCTCCTAGACTAGAAACTAAGCTCCCACCTCTAGCTGCAAATGCCCATAACAAGGGAAGGGTTTACACCACAGACTTCTCTTGCACGGACATAGACCAAGGCAAGACCAACTTGTTTTAGAACTAAAGTAATCCTATGTGACAACTCCATATTCAATCCTTTCTATAAGAGCCTCAATGACCATCGAGAAGAGCATGTACAAAGGTGCTTGAGAGTTGGATAGTTTTAATGCCCATATTTTAACTATGAATGCATCACATCACTTGCCTTGCATTATAACATTTATCAAATATTTTCATTGCTTACTCCACGGGATGTGTGGTAATGACATCAAACCCCCTTTTATCCTTAAGATTCCTATGATTAGTTAAGGTTCTCCATTACCCAAAGAATTTCCTTATTGTTGTGTTCCCTTGACACGTGGAAGAACTCTATAGACTCAAAGCTCTTTGCATGTTTTGAATTTAGAGAATTAGCTTTGCTACCATGTGTGTCTTTGATAATGATAATTGATTTTGTTATTATGAAGAGACTTTAAATCATTTGGGTATTGGATGTCTCAAGATGTAGCTAACATCTATGCTAGATTATTAGATATTTCCTGCAATCGTGACTCAAAATTGATTTAGGATTGTTTTTCAAATAAAAACAATCTCTCGTATATCTACTATATTATCGTATTTAATTAATAAACACAATGCTAATTTGATCAAATTAGTATATATTTAATATAAATAAATATAGAAAGTAATAAATGATTAGAGGTCAACCCTTTTTCTTTTTATTAACTATTTTTAAAACAAATAAATTTTGAAGTAAGATATGCTATATAGTTATATAGTTTTGTGATTTTGTCACGAGGTTTAAAATTATTTTCAATTAATTAGAAATTAGTTTTTTTTAATCTAAGGAAATAAGTTAGTTTTTCTTATATTTAAAGAAACAAGTCAAAGCTAATGTCACAAACTAGGTCCATAATGCTTAATTAAGGATATAAGATATCTAAGCCTAATCTCTAAATTAAATTATAAAGATGGGGTTCTCAAATTTCATCTTTTTTTCAACATTCTTGATACTCATTTATGACATTATCATCATCTTTTGCTTGTTGGGAGCTTTTCAATGATATAAATTTCATCCAAACCCGAGTTCCATACTCAAAGTTATCCCCATTTGAAAATATGTCCTCCAAGTGTCGCGTTGTCATTCTACCATTGTTGAAAATGCAGCAAGAAATTTTCAATTTGATTTTGCCTTGATTAAATTGAGAAAAATCAAATTTCCACATCATCAGACAACTTGGATGCAATTTTCTTGTGTGACATGGCTTGTGTCACTCAATTTACTCAGTGTATTTGAGATGGAGGAGTTAGAGTTCTATTAAGCATGTGTGATTGCTAATTTGTTGCAATTAAGGACAGTTGTCTCAAGTTGTTTTTAGATAAACTAGTTCCAACAGTTGGAGGAACTTGTAATGACCTCCTCAAGTTATTAGGAACATAGAAATATTAACATGCATATGATAGCTACATATGCATGTATCACATGCACTGCACTAGTATGTGTACTAATTAATTATGGCAAATTTCCAAGAATAAGATAATGAATTAATTATCGAAGTGTTAAATAAAACTAATGTATCATAATCTAAGGAATATATGTTGCGAAGTACTTATTATATATATACCACCATCATAATATATATAATTAGTACATCATTCAAAAATATATATAAGATAACGAGCGGCTTGGATTAACATTCACTGAGCTCTGGAGCGCTGCCATGAAACCCTAGCTGCGCCTCGGCGCCTTTGTGCCCTTGCTGTTTTGCAGCCCGTGGCTTTGGGCCCTCTGCCTTCCTTTTCTGCATTCTTTTTTGAGTTCATGTAGTTCATAGCGCTCGTTTGCTGATGGGAGGGACTAGTAAGCCAGGCTCGCCCTCATGGAGGTCTCGAGCTCGCCCCAAGCAGGCCTGCCTTCATCTGTCGAAGCCTTCTCTCGGCTCTTGGTTGACTTACCGTAGAAGAAAAAGAATGAAGTAACCAAGTTTGTCAAGAGGCTGGAAGACATTCCTGAAATGTCCTTGCCACCTGGACCCCAATTCAAGTAGCCCTCTCCTTGGCTGAGTGGGCTCTCGTTGGCCAGTTCACCAATCTATGGCCCTCTCCTAAGACCATTGAGACCTGGGTTAACAAGAATTGGGCCCCTCTAATCAAGAGCAGTGTTACCTCTTACTTCTTAGGACGAGGGTTCTTCCTCTTCGAATTCACCTCAAAGGAAGATAAGGACCTGATCTTTCAGAATGGCCCCTATTTCATTGGGGCCCCCAAGGCCTGTACCTCAACAGATGGACGTCGGATTTCGACCTTGTAGTAGACGTTCCCACGACTGTCCCTATATGGGTCAGACTCTCTAATCTCCCAGTTCATTGTTGGAATTAGGACTCACTGAAACACATCAGAAACGCCCTTGGGAAATTCATAGATAGGGAAAATAACAAAGCTCAATATGACTGTGCCTGTATCTGCGTAGAAGTAGACCTAGAGGTGGGCCTCTTGGAAGCCATCGAAATCAAAGTAGGAAACTGGACCCATTTGCAAAACCTGGACTACGAGCAGTTGCCTTTCAAATGCCGAAAATGTCATGTCTACAGTTACTTCGCCAGAGGATTCCCAACCAATGTGGAACCATACAAGGGTAAAGAACAAGGTTGGAACCAGGTTAAGCGAGCCAGGAAAATCCAAAAGCAGGTTGGTCCAAACAGAAGAGGTCCTCAGGCCCCTCCTCAGCAATCCACTCCCAAAATGGATCAAGAAAATAAATTCGCTCCTCTAAGCTTGCAAATAGAGGAAACTCAGGAACTAGAAAATCAAAATCAACCCCATCCTCTAAAGGTACCCCCTCTTCTCCCAAGGGGGCAAGCCTTGCTAAGAGCTCCAAAGGAAACATTGTCGAAGTAGAGGAAGATGAGCATGAATCGGATTGCCCGGAGGAAGAAGGGGAAATAAGAGAATCCCAAGCTTCGATAAGGAGATCCACAAGAGGCCGTAAATCAGATCGGGAAAAAAGAGAGCAGGAAATTTTCAAGGATAAGCTCCAAGGTAGCTAGCCAACCCTTGAGAAGCTAATAACATCAAAAGCAAATATGGTGAGAAACCAACCCCAAGGCTCCAAGGAAGCCAACCAGAAATACAAATGATGAAGACAGTCTCCTGGTACTGTAGAGGTATGGGGAGCAGATTCAAAGAAGAAGCCATCAGAAGTTTAATAAGAATAGAAGCTCCTGACATACTTCTCATCTAGGAGACCAAATGCTAGCAAATTCTCAATCATTTATGAGACCCTCAATACTCACTGGTTGATTTTAAAATTGCAGCACTTAGATTCAAAAGAGATCATTAGTCTCTTCAACATGTACATCCTTGTGAATGCTGTGGAAAAAAAGACCTGTTGGGACTCCATTAAAACCCAAGAAGATCTCGTTAATCTTGAGAATACCATCCTAGCAAGAGATCTTAACCTCACTCTCTTATCAGCAGACAAGAGAGGAGGCAACATTGTTCGAGATCCAACAAGGGAATGCGTAGAAGACCTTATGCAGGACTGGGACCTGCTGGACATCAAGCCAATCTCTAGTAAGTACACTTGGACTAATAAAAGAATTGGACCTGGCCACATTACTGCCAGATTGGATAGATTCTTACTTCAAAGCTCTTTTCTTCTGCTTGGATTAGAGGCTAGAGTTCATATTCTCCCATGCAACACTTCTGATCATAAACCCATCAAGCTGGAACTGGTGTTTCAGCTTGACCTAGGTCCAATTCCCTTCAGATTTAGCCCGCTCTAGGCTAAGGAATTGGACTTCATGCAATTAGTTAAGGGCATCTGGATGCAGCCGGTCAAAGGCTCCCCCTTTTTTGTCTGGGAGGAGAAGCTTAGAAGAGTGAAAAGGGCTTTAAAAAGCTGGGTCAAAACTTTTCCCAATCCAGCAAATGAAAGAAAAAATCTCCAACGTATTCAGGAAGCCCAGCTCCAACAAAACTATCACAAGGCTTGTCTAGTAAAAGAGGAGTACTGCAGACTTAAGTCACACAACCTTTGGCTTAAAGCAGGGGGCAGGAACTCTTCCTTCTTCCATAAACAAGCTCAGGCAAGGAAATGTACCAATTCCATATCTGAAATCAAAGATGGCACTATTATTCAGAAAGACAATGCAAGCATAAAAAAAAGTTGCCTCCCTTCACTTTAAAAGCCTGTATAGTGAAGATATAAATCTGGACCAAATCTTTGATATGATTGACGTGGTTCCCTCCTTGATTACTGTTGAAATGAATCACCTTCTTGAAGCTAAAGTCACCAAGAATGAAGTCAAGGATGCCCTCTTTGCCATGGACCCAGATAAAGCCCCTGAGCTGGATGGATTAACAGTTAGATTCCTCCAATCTTGTTGGCCGATTGTGGAAAAAGATCTATACAAAATGGTTATAAGTCCCAAACTTTCCAGAAAATCAGAGGCAACATGAACTCTGCTTTTCTTGCTGTCATCCCCAAAAATAAAGGAGCCAACACCTTCAACAGTTTTCGACTGATTTCTCTATGTAATATTGGTTACAAACTAATTACTAAAGTCATCGCTAATAGACTTAACCTCATCCTCCCCAAAGTCATTCCGAAAAGCCAAGGAGGATTCATTCAAGGGAGACCGATAGTGGACAATTTCATTCTAGTCCAAGAGGCAATCCACTCAAGTCTGAGTCGCAATGAAAAAGGTATGGTTGTCAAGCCCGATTTAGCAAATGCTTTTGATAGAGTCAAGCATAGTTTTCTGCTGAAAGTCTTACACAAATTTGGATTTGGGGAGAAATTTATAAATTGGATTCGGGCTTGCATCTCGGAGCCCTGGATTGCTCCTTTAGTAAACGGTAGAGCTGCTGACTTTTTCAAAGCCACGAAAGGGCTTCGGTAGGGTGCCCTATCTCACCCCTTCTATTCGTTCTTCAAGCCTCTGTCATCAGCTTCTATTTAGAAAAAATGATGGACCATGAAATTGTTGGGCTTTGTATAGCAAGAGGTGTTTAAAACATTAATCATGCCCTCTTTGCGGATGACACCTTTTTATTGGGAGCTGCCTCTGTGCTTATAGCCTCCAGATTGAAAGGAGTCCTGGACGAGTTTTGTATGATTTAGGGAAGCAGTCTTAACAATGACAAATGCAATATTTATTGCTGGAACACCACTTCCAGCTTGCTCAACTCCATTTCTAGAACCTTTGGTTTTGCAGCCTCCTCAAACTGGACTTCCTTCAAGTACCTAGGCCTTCCTGTATCTGTTAAAAGAGCCTTCAGCAGAGATTAGCTCCCCCAATTGGAGAAATTCAAGAACAATTTGCTTGCCTGAGGCTTTTCCTGGCTCAACATTGCTGGTAAGTCTGTCCTTATTAAATCAGTCCTTAACAATCTTCCCTTATTTCAGTTTTCAGTTCTTCTAGCTCCCTCTGCCATTCTCAGAAAAATGGAGGAGATCATTCGGAAATTTTTTTGGAAGGGGACAAGCAAAATGAGAAAAAAATTTCATTAGTCAGTCGGGAATCCATCTCCAAACTGCTCTTGGAAGGAGGCTTGAACTTCAAAAATACTAGATATCAAAATATCGCTATGGGAACTAAGCTCATCTAGAGAATTATTGCTCCTAATCTTGGCTGGGCTCAACTAGTCTTTGGAAAAAATACTTTAATGGCAAGCGCTCCCGTTGTCTAGACCATCCTCTGTCGCTCCTGAATACACCCTTCCGGAAGCTTTGTACCAAAGCTTGTCTGCTTATAAATACTCATGCCTACTGGGTCTCTGATAATGGAAAAAGGATCAACGTTTGGACAGACAAAATTATGAACAATGAGTTGTTGGGAGACTGTCGCTCTCTTCAATCATTGTGCAATTGGATGAACGATGCTGGATTGCGCTCCCTGTGGGATATCTCAGTCTGGCAGGATTCACATTGGGTTGGCTGGAAAACTTGAAACACCCGCAGATTTGTCTATGGAACGCGAGGAAATGCTCTCCAAGCTTCACGGATTGGCTCCAACGCGAATGCGAAGCAGGGATTCAAGAGGCTGGGGCGTGCAGGCTGGTGGTTATTCCGCTGCTCAGGGTTACGCCGAGCTGTGTGAGCGCCCCCATGTGGCCACGAACCCAGAGCCGTGGAAAGGGATATGGCATTATCCCTCACTGCCAGAAATAGATTTCTTCAATTGGTTGTTATGCCATTCCAAAATCTTGACAGACGATAATCTTCAGAAGCATGGCTTCCACGACCCTTCAAGGTGTAGACTTTGCAAGGTAAATCAGGAAAGCATTTCTCATTTGATGCTTGAATGTTCCTTTACATTGCAGATCTGGACCGAGCTGCTGGAAACTTTGAGTTTCAACTTCGCGTTGCCTTCCTCCATTGCTGATTTTTTTGTCAAATGGCTGTAAAGGTACACTAGTCATCCTCCAAAAAACAAAATTATTAGAGCTACTTGGTTTATTGTCCCTAAAATTACCTGCTGGCAGATTTGGCTTGAGCGTAACAAAAGGATTTTCAGAAACTGCGAACAAGATGTCAAGCTAGTGATAGTTAAAATTAAATGCCAGTTAAAAGAGTGCCTGAGAGACCACAAAGATGATTCAAATCTCACCCAACAAGATAAAAATAGGGGATCTTTTCTCGATCTTCAGTTCCAAAAATTGGCAAAGAGTATCTCCCTCCCAAAAATTTGGCAAATAAGGGCTACAGCAAAAGAGTTCCAGGGATGGATCACAAACCATCAGAGACAATCTCTGTTTTTTTATGGGGCTGTAAAGGGAAACCTTGGAAGAGCTGGTGCTCGAGGAGTTATATTGAATCTAGCTTATTTTAGGATCCACAGTTTCGCCTAGGGTTTGGGCATCGCTTCCAGCATTCAAGCTGAGGCTTTGGTTCTTTTTCAAGGACTCAAGATTTTGGAAGTGCTGAACATAAGGGAGGCTAATGTTATTGGAGACTCTCAGGTTATTATTAACACTGTGGTGACTCATTCTAAGCCAATGGACCTAAGGCTAGCAACGCTGATTCACAGAATTTCAAACCTTGGAGACTCTTTCCAGATCTTGAATTTCTATCATGTGTTGAGAGCCAATAATGAGGAGGCGGACACTAAAGCTAACAAAGCAGCCCTTCTTACAGCTGGTGCCCTGCTCAGAGGCGGACAAGAAATATGGGAACCAATTCCTTAATTTAGAAAATTGTCATGTTTTATTGCCTTCTGTTAAATCAGTTTGTTTGTATCCGAAAGCTTGGGAAAATCTTTGTAATTGACTGCATAGTAGCAGCAAAAAAGAGATGTGAGCTAAACATAATTGTCACGGTCATGCAAGGTTGTTCGACATTTCTGGATTTAGACTTACCTTTTGTAATCCGCTCTTTGGCATTAAGGCCAAGTTTCTAATATATCCACTACCCGTTTCTGTAAAATATATATATAATATTATATTATATATAGGGATTTTCTAAATAATATATATATATATATTATATATTACCTATCAAATGAAAGAGCCTAACCATATAAGTTCTAAATTAAATATTAAAAGGTTATAATTTAATAAAATATTAAATTAATTCTTTAATAAGAGGAAAATTACATAAGTCCATTTATAGTCACTTAAAGGAGATATTAAGTGACGAGTGTTAATAAATAAGAGCATGACCTCCTCTTTATACATGGTGAGAAGCCACGTAATGGAAAGAGGTCAAGCGACCATACCTCATTATGGAATAGGTGAGGGTTGAAGGGCGATGAAGTTTGGAATATAGAGGGAAGGAAGCAAGCAAACCGGAGGGGAGGGAGAACACAAAGAACAATTTTATCTTCGGGATGTTTTAACTATGGAGGATGTTTTGCAGAGGAATCTATGGAGAGAAATTTGGTAAATTGAGTAATTGTTCTTGGGGTTTTGGACACGGGGGCCAGAAGACCTCAAATACGAAGTCTTCTAGACTGGGGAATGGATAGATTAATCCCTAGATAGGCTGGGAGGAAAAGTCGGTTTGGTAGTGGGAGCGAGAACAACAAATACCTTCAAACAGGTAACCAGGTATTTTTCTAAATCCCAATTATTTGCATGGATGAGTAAATTGGAAATCTATGTATCTTTTATGTCTTTTATGGAATGTTTGATGTAAATTATAAATTTATGGCTTCATTTATGGATAAATGGTTAAATTAGGGATTTCATTCTTCTATTTTGATTGTCAAATTTTAGTGTCTGGTTATATTCTCATAGCTTTAAAGTTATTAAATTTTTCAAATTTATGAATTCAGGGTCTTATAAAACTAGTGGAAGGTTAGTTGTGTAGTAGGACTTCAGTCTAACTAACTAATCATCCAGTTAACTGATCAATTAGCCAAAAATAGCTAGTGCATGCAGAAAATTTGAGTTCCCCAGCTATGATGGAGATTCCAAGGCAGTGTAACATCATTGTAGACTAGTCTTGAGTGTACAGGTGTTGAATGCAGTCAAATCATCAATCTTGGGAATTGCGCAGTCCATTTTGGAGAAATTCCTAAATAATAGGGCCTAATTTCTCAAGGAATTGCAGAAGGAAATAGGGGCTTAAGCAAAGGCAGAAATTGACTAAGTATGGGTCAGATCTTCTCAGTGAGTAGAGAGATAGGTTATTCACTTCCAAGTTGTGCTCAGTTGAAAAAAGAAATTGTAATACAACTATATTCATCAGATTAATGCAAGTAGACATTGGGGTTTTTAGCAGATTGCTTTCCCAAGAAAACATACTGTGTGCATGTGTGTTATTTCTCATTGCATGTTTGTGATTGATGTTCTAAATTTTGAATTGAATTTCGTAGAGCAGTTGAGTAGGTTTGTGTCTTGTGATTTTGATTAAAACTTCATAAGCAGTTGCAAATCTACACCATAATTTCTACATGGTATCAGAGCAGGAATTTCGAAGTTGTTTCTCAGGAGGTTCGAATTTGTAGTTCAGTGTAGCAGGATCTCTTCAGATCTGAGAAGATGACCTTCAACGGGCTAGAGTATTCCTTGGAAGGCACCTCTAATTTCATTGCATGGAGTTGGTATTGGATGACAATGGAATGCTAGAGAATACATCAAAACAGATGTTGCAAAACCACAAGCATCTGATGCCTAGAACCTTGCTCAGTGGAAGAAAGATATAGCCAAGGTGAGGAGAATAATATTGGAAGGAGTACGGGACCACATTGTCACCAAATCTATGGGAAAGAAACTCCTTATGCAATGTGGCGGGCAATGACAGATCTGTTCTAGAATAGTTGTGATCACAGGAAGCTGATGCTCAAGGATAGACTTTAAGATCTCAAGATGCAGAAGAATGACATTATCCCACAGTATCTAAGCAGGTTCACACAAGTTTGTGATGAGATTGCAAGAGTTAGTGTTACTATTTCAGATAATGATTTGATAAGCCTAGCCCTTCAAGGCCTTCCTAAGAGCTGGAATAGCTACCAAGATTCGGTGAATGAGAGGGAGAAATTATCGAATTTGGAACGCTTATGGTTTGATTTGGTACAGGAGGAAATAAGGTGGAATACTAGAGATGGGACTTCATCCAAGGGCAAGGATGAAGAAAAAAATGCATTGGTTGGAAAGGGAAAGAATGGAAAAGGGAAGAAATATCAAACCAAAACAAAATCCAGCCAAGGGGCCAAGAAGAAAGATTTGTCCAAAATTAAATGTTTCCATTGCCATGAATTCTCGCAATATGCAACGAAGTGTCCATACAAAAAGGAAAGCAAGAAGACCTTAGGAGGAGTAGCAGGTGAATCTTTGGCTTCACAGTTAGAGCTTAACTTTACCCTTATCACATGTATCGACAACACAGTGATGGGGAGTGTGTGGTACTTGGAATAAGATGCATCGTTCCACGTGACAGGGTGTAGAGATTTTTTCAATGGCCTGGAGGAGAAATATTTGCATATACACATCGAGCTAGGGGATGATGGAAGGTACAACACAACCAGGGTTGGTACAATCACCTTTTAGAGTGAGTCAGGATCCCCTCTCATACTCAAGGATGTCATGTTCGTTTTGGGCCTAAAGAAAAATATCATCTTTGTTGCAGTTTTGTAAAACTTTGGTTATGATGTGATCTTCAATGAAGGGAAAGCATTCTTGATGATCTAAATGGCTCTAAAAGTAGAAGTGGCCTTGGAAAAATATCATAAATCAAATTCATCAGATTGAAGTGAAATAGAAACTAGATCGTAGTACTCATTGTCCTAATTCCAACAACATGAACGCCACTTAAATCCGAGTTCGTATGCTCAAGATATTTTTTTGTCAAAGTTCTGGTCAAACTACGCCTAGCGGCAGTCATTGATGAGGTAACAATTTGGAAAAGGGTCCGCACACAGAATCCGGCGTCGAAACGGGTGAATTTATCACCTTTTTAATTTTTCCAGTAACCCATAAAAAAATGCCAATGAGATTTTAACCATTATTGTTAGAAACTACAAAATATAAATATAAAACTGGGGTGGTGGGCGGCCACCCCTACCACCCCCAACAACGACAATGGTATTTATATTTAAACATATATGGGTCAGGTCACTGGAGACCCGAGCTTGCCCAACCGTGTAATAGCCACACAATGGAGGAGGTCGGCAGGATTCGAACCCACCGACCCACGTGGTTTGGCTCATCAACAAGTGGCCCCAAATTTCAAAAGTCATTGAAACTGTAATCGTATGTCGTTGTTCAAAAAACAAACCCGCTCCAAAAGTATAACGCGAAGGCTGGCCAACGAGTGGCCCCAAATTTCAAAAGTCATTGAAACTATAATCATATGTCGTTGTTCAAAAAACAAATCCACTCTAAAAGCATAGCACGAAGGCACCATAATGGGGGTCCCAGGAGGTTGGACCCCGAGACCTCCCCCAACCAAATGCCTAATTACGACTCTGCCAACCAACGGGCCAACAACCCGTCCTTTGTTAACTCCGCCTACACAAATATATTTAAACCAACCTTTGCCATTCGACTAGGGGAAGTGTAACAGAACTGAGGAGCAACAGAGTTGATTTGCAAGTCGAACCAGGAATGCGCCCAGACCAGAACCATGCCCAGATAGGCACAAATTTCGAGAAAGATTCCTAGGGAATCTTGGGAGAATCTTTTTGCAGAGAATCTTGAGGGGATCTAAAGATTCCTTGGAGCTTCAGAGGTCACTTGGTCATAACAGGGTCAAGTTTATAGTTGTTTGACATGATTTTGGGCCACAAATCCAATGGTGATGTCCATTTATGCATCTGAGCATTGCATTTTAGGTCCATGCCAGAAAATGGAGGTATAAGAAATCATTTATGTAAATTTGATTGTAATTCATGTATGCTGCCATTTTAATGAAAGAGACCTCCCCACTTTGAGCAGGGCCCAGAGACTTGGCCCACATTGGTTGAACTTTGTAATAAAATCGTCTTGTGCCTTTGATCTCATGTTTGCTTTTGATTTCCGCTTCTTTTCATGTGATTAAGTTACTTAGTTACATGCTCTTTTATATGCAAATTTGTATGCATCCATGAAGTAAAAGATTCGGATGAAGTTTGGTATTAGAGAAGGTCTTCTTTATGCGAGTTGCATGAGCGAATGCTAACCAGGAACAAGCTCCAAAGAGGAGAAGGAAAACTCAAATCTTTTGATCCCGAAGTAGGACATGCACCACAAAGACGGAACATGGCAGATGAGGAAGCTCGAATGGAGGAAGAGTGAAATTACCGCAAGATCTTCTTCACCATGGCGAAGAAAATTGATAAGTTGTTTGCAGAATATGATAAGACAATCAAGCTTGAGAAGAAAGAACCAGATGACCATGCTTCGGTAAATCATGAAGGTGGAAGGGGAGAGCCTCCTGAACCGCCCTCTCCATCCTCTAGTGATAGTTCTTCTTCTTCTTCTTCTCATCATTCTAACAGGCACCATAGGAATACATCTAAGAAACCATTTTTTAAGATACATGTAAAGTTTGATTTTCCCACATATAATGGAGAATGTAATGGAGAGAAACTAAACATATTGAGGTTTATTGTTGGATTCAACAGATCAGGGAAGATGAGGCCAAGATCCAATTAGCATATCTTTGGTTGAGTGGCACCGCTCTCGTCTGGTGGGATAGAAAGTTGCAGAAAGGCAACAAAAACTTGGGTAATCTCCTTTCTTCTTGGTCCAACTTTTTTTATGCATTAAAAGATCAAATTTATCCTTCGGGTTGTCGACAAAACGCTTTAATGGAATGGCAATATTTCAGACAAGGAAAGGGTCAAAATGTACAAAGCTTCATAGAAGAGTTTAGAAAACAAGCGTTGAATTTAGGTATTTCACTTGATTCACCAGAAACTATAACAAAGTATATTGGTGCTTTACATAGTTACATTAGGCATTCTTTGTTGTTATTTGAGCCTACTGCTATTGATGTGGCCATTGTGAAATCCATTCACCTTGAAAGCAAGGGCAAGAATGATAAAGAAGAGGAACCAAAGAAATCATCTTTCAAGCCTCATAATGGCAAGTTCAAAGGAAAAGGCAAGGGAATGGACAAGAAGGCAGCTACAACCAAGAATGAGGAATGAGAAAATCCATCTTGCACACATTGCAAGAAGGAAGGTTGTGATGATGAACATTGTTGGAAGTTGCATCCAGAGTTGAAACCAAAGATATTTGGTGGGAAGAACAAGAAAAAGATTGTGGCAACCATACAACAGGACCTTGGATCTAATTTCGACGATGAGACATAGACCATAGTAGTGGGAATACAAGGTACTCTTTCTCTTCATGCTAATGAAAATTATGAATTGCATGCAAGTACAAGTTCTTCAAATTAGTCTCTTATTAATGAACAAAAGAGGATTGAATTGTTCCACATTATAGTCGTAATGAAACATACTAAGTGGAAAACTTGTTTGATTCGGGATCACAAAAAATTTTTATTTCATAATCCTTGGTTAAAAAGTTAGGGTTAGAAACCAAGCCTTATCTGAAACCCTACCCTCTTGGTCGGTTGTGTGATAAAGCCAAATTACATGTAACCAACCAGTGTAGAGCAAGATTTGTGATTGCATCCAAACTAGTAGATGAGGTTGATCTTGACGTTGTACCCTTGGATAGTTGTGGTATTGTATTGGGGAGTCTGTATTTGTATGATAGGAAAGCAATTTTCTTTCGCCATGAAAACAAGTATTAGCTTGTTATCACAATTTTAGTTGTTAATTTATAAAAGCGCTCAGTTTCAGTTTCAACGCCAATTTTTAAATAAAACAATGTTAAGGCGCTGACAATGGAAGTGTTAGTGTCGATTTGTAATAAACAAGGGAATGTCAATAATGGGTTATCAAAGTTTATCAGGTGCAGAAAAATGATTAACAAGAATACGTTGACAACGGGAATGTCAATGTTATTAGGAATTGGCTGATAGCGGGTATATCAACGCCAAAATAAAATTTGAATTTGAATTTTTATTTGTGTTGACACATTCCACATTAGGAACAAAATAGTCAATATTAAAATAAGTAAAGGAAAATGTGCTGACAACGAGAGTAGCAGCACATTTCTATAAAAATGGTCATTTAAAACTTGGTTTTTCCTGTACGACACAGAAATTCCGAGCACGCTTTCCAGATAAATGACAAAGAATTTTTCAAAACTGAAAGAGGTTTTTGTCCACAACAGATCCATTTAGAGAAACCTCTCTCTTTTTTCTAATAGCTATCATGGTTTTGAATTTTCAAAGGGATCATTGGACCATATTTTTTAGGACTTGGTGAGGAAAAAGCTCATGGACATTTGTTGACTTGGAAGCCACCTCACTAAATTTGACTTGCTGATCATTATCTCCTGCCATGACTCCAACAACAACATGATCTTTAGATGCGGATAGGATTAGAAAGTTTTATGTGCATGTATTTGAGATGTACGCTTTGATTTTTTAGACTTTGTAATTAATGCTTTTCTAAAAATTGGTTTTCAGTTAGTTTGTCTTTTCTATAAAGATAGGGAATGTGTAATGAAGAAGGGTTGAGAATACTTTGAAGATTCGACTCGGTTTATATTATCTCGATATTAATAAAGCTTTCTACAAGCAATATTACAACATTTCAGAGATTCATGTGTTGAAGGTTTCCAATCAGTTTCTTATGGTGTTTTTCCTCTTTCTTAGTCAAAGCTTGAATCCATTGATCCTTAGTGATTTGAATAAAGGTTATGAAATACAATTCTTTGTAAATGCTTTGTTTCAGGTTATTCAGATTTCCTATATATTTTTCAACTTAAATGTCAATTACAAAATTCATATGGTTGCTCTGTTTTTTGATGTTTACTTCTATTGTCTCCTACCATCTCCCATTAATGATTTGTCTAAGAAACCTACAACTAGCTTGCCTCTGTTAGACTGATTTGCATGGTTTGTAGCTATTATCTTTGTATCAGAGATTCCATGCCCAATGGTAATATTTTTCACATACCCTGACCAAACTTCATTTTTTTATAAATCTAGCCACATAACTCAATTGCAAAACCTACTACTATAGTGACCTAGAGTAGTTGAGTTTTAGGGACAGATCCATCTCTAGGTTGAAGGGCCAGCTTTCAACCTCAATGAGGTTCGAGGTTACCTTAGAGGTTTTCTCGTTTTCAGGTTTCCTCTAAAAGATAACATTTTGGCATCGTCGTCGGGGAGAGAAATACATATTTTCTCCCAAACGATTTCATTTTTGAAGATCAAATCTCTGAGGGCAAACATAGATATGTATATCAATTTGGATGTAATGTGTTTGCTCTAGCGACTCCATTTTCATGAATCCAGACTTAGAAGCTTCTATGGCAACTCCATTGTCAAAAGTACTCATACCTCAAATGATTCAATGATTATTTCACTAGGCTAGTGAAGAACTCAGACGCTGCTACTATTGTTTCAAGGTATGCAAGTTTAGATTTTACAATTATTCTTGGTTTTCCTAATCATCTACCCAAAGATGAATATTTTCTGAGAAATGGACCAAAATTTAGTGGTAATGATTTGAGCCTAACTTTGAAACATATCACATATTTTCCTGACTTTACTGATCTTCTTAAAGTCACGTGTGAAGATGTATACATGAGATTATTTTATGAATCATTCCAAGGGAAGTGCAAAAATTGGATTGAATGTTTGTCTATGAAGTCCATAACATCCATAACAAGCTTTTGTGTTATCTTCTTGGAAACATGTATGGAGAAAAAAGAATATGTAGTAGATCATGTTTCCATGCAAGGTTTTAGATAATGGAATGATGGGTATACTGATGGTGAAGTGCATAAAAAAAAATCTACATTTTTTCACTCTTATTTAAAGTCATGAAAACGTAGCTCAGAAGAAAAGATTCATTTTTTAGAAGAGTATTCCAAGGAAATTCAGGTAGAGCTTGTAATCTTAGAGGATCAATAATTTTCTCCATATCAAGATCATTTTTTTGGAATTTTTTCTCAATAGCAACGAAGAGACATATTGGTTCCCTCTGTTATTGAGAGTGGGGAATTTTATGTTTTGGATTATGAATTTGAAATAGAAATAATGCATGAGAAATTCAACCATGATTATCCAATCATTCAATACCTTGAGGGTCATCAGATAGATCATCATTTCTATGATCCCGTAAATGACTACATGGAGGGTCTTTTCAGTTTGAATTTTAAGCCATTTTTTTACTGTGGATACAAATTATGTCATGAGTTTCCTTTGCCACTATACTGTCCAGTTTTGATTTCGCTAAAGAAGAGTCCACGATATTTGAGCACCTCCTGGATTGGTTTCATTAGAATTTTTGTATTATTTGATTGAGTAGTTATTTCAACAGCTTAGGATAGGTTGGTGTGCTAATAAGCTGAACACTCAGAGCATGTTTTGAAGCAACTTTTAGTTTCGATTTACATTTGCAATATGGTATAGTTACATGTTTCAGGGTTACTAGTTGGGAGTCACCCAATGGATCAGGCCTCTGGTCTATGGGGTTCTTGCTGCCATCTATGATCGACAACATCCCTATGAAGCCAAACTGTTATCACATATTTAGTTGTTATTTTTTAAAAGCATTGACAGTTTAAGTGTCAGTGCTGATTTGTAAATAAAACAGTGTTAAAGCATTGACACTCCCATTGTCAACACAAATTTGTAATAAACAAGAGAATGTCGACAATGGGGTTATCAACGTTTATCAACTGCAGAAAAATGATTAACAGGAATACGCTGACATTGGGAGTGTCAGTGTCATCGGGTATTGGCTGATAGCAGGAATATTAGTGCCAAAAATAAAATTTGTTTTTTATTTTTTGTTTGCGCTGACAAATTCCATGTCAGCAAAAAAAAAAATCATTATTAAAATAAGTAAATGAAAATGCGTTGACAACGGGAGTAGTAGCACATTTCTGTAAAAATGGTGAGTTAAAACTATGTTTTTCCTGTACAACATATAAATTTCGGGCACACTTTCCAGACAATTGAGAATGAAGTTTTCAAAAATGAAAGAGGTTTTTGTCCACAACAAACCTATTTAGAAAAACCTTTTTTGGTTTTCTAACATCTATCATGGTTTTGGACTTTTGAAGGGATCATTGGACCCTATTTTTCAGGATTTTGTGAGGAAAAAGCTTATGGAAATTTGTTGACTTGGATGCCACCTCACCAAATTCGATTTGTTGATCCTTATCTCTAGCCATGACTGTAGAAACATCATGATATTTATATGCAGATAGGATTGGAAAGTTTTATATGCGTGTAGTTGAGATGTACACTATGATTTTTTAGACTTTGTAACTAAAGCTTTGCTAGAAACTGGTTTTTATTTAGTTTGTCTTTTCTATAAAGACAAGGACTGTGTAATGAAGAAGGGTTGGGAATACTTTGAAGATCAGCCCTGGTGTATATTATTTTGATATTAATAGAACTTGCTGCAAGTAGTATTACAACATTTCAAAGATTCATGTGTTAAAGGTTTCCATTCAGTTTCTTATGGTGCTTTTCCTCTTCCTTAGTCAAAGCTTGAATCCATTGATCTTCAGTCATTTGACTAAAGGTTATGAAATAGAATTCTTTGTAAATGTCGTGTTTCAACTTTTTCAAATTTCTTATATGTTTTTCAACTTAAATATCAATTGTAGAATTCACATGGTTGCTCTATTTTTTTTATTTTACTTCTACTGTCTCCTACCATCTCTCGCTAATGATTTGCCTAAGAAACCTGTAAATCTTGCCGCTGTTAGACTGATTTGTATGCCCTATAGCTAGTGTCTTTGTATCAGGGACTAGATTCCCAATGGTAGTATTTTTCACATATCCCGACCAAACTTCATTTTTTGATAAATCTGGCCACAAAACTCAATTGCAAAACATACTACTACAATGGCTTACAGTAGTTGAGTTTTAGGGAGAGATCCCTCTTTAGGTTGAAGGGCCATATTTCAACCTCAAAGAGGTTCGAGGTTACCATAGAGGTTTTCCCACAGTTGAGTTTCCTCTAAGAGATAACACATCTCACAAAAGATGAGGTGGAATACATTGTTAGAGCTCATTGTGCCAAAATCAGTGATAATCTTGTAAATGTAGGTCATATGAAAAGATTGATCAATTCGAGCAAAGGGTGCATGCTCATGGTTGTGAGAGAAAAATATGCAGAGACATTTGAAGCTTTCCAAGGTTGTGATCCCACTCATAAAAATGAATTGTACGAAATTGTTTCTAACTATAATGGGATTTTTCAAGAACCAAGTGGGTTGCCTCCAAAGTATGAAATCCAACATGATATTCACTTGCAGAAAGATGTTCCTTTACCCAACATTGTTATGTATAGGTTATCAACCATTGATATGGACGAGATAAAGAAGCAAGTATATGAAATGTTGAACCAAGGGGTCATAAGGCCAAGTTCTTCGCCATGTGGTTCACCTATTGTGTTGGTGACAAAGAAGGATGGCACATGGAGGATGTGCATGGACTACATAGCACTCAACAAAATAACGATGAAGAATCAATACCCTCTCCCTCGCATTGATGATTTATTAGATCAATTGAAAAATGTTGTCTATTTCACAAAACTGGACTTGCGCGGTGGTTATCATCAAGTCGGGATTGCAGAACAAGATGCATGGAAGACTGCATTCAAGATGAAACATGGGTCGTTTGAATGGTTGGTGATTCCATTCAAACTATGCAATGCTTCGGCCACATTCATGACGTTGATGAATGATATTTTCAAACATTTTCTTGATTATTTTGTACTTGTGTATCTTGATGACATTCTTGTTTTCAGTGGGACATGGGAAGATGGTGGTATGGGTGCAGGTGTTAGAGATAATTGTTCAAAACCAAAAACGATCTCTTCTAGTTCAGGCAGGACTTGTTATCAGTTTTCCTTTGGATTATCAATCATCAACCTCTATTTCTAGATATTCTGCTAAAACAGTAGAACTATTAACTTTACCCGAAATATGAAAAACTTCACTTACCACAGAAACGAAAGGAAATAACACTATCGTTCATAAAATTCTCGCATCTGCCTTTTCCACAAACCTTTACCTTTCCCATGGAATCGAAAGGAAACAAAGCTGCAGTTTATAACTTCTCGGGTCCAAAATTTAGATTAAAGCCTGTGTACTTTTTGACGCGATATCCACCGGATCTCGTCACTTCATAGCGAACGGCTATGATCAATCCGAACTTCAACGGATTAAATCGCAATTCATACAATATCGCGTCCGATTTCCAAATTAAACACCGTGCATGTTAACCACGCGATTGCCGTCGAATTAGCCTCCTTCAAGCGGACGGTCCAAATTAACTGAGTTATTAACTCAATTAAATAATTTCTTGTGTCCGATTTTAGAATTAACGTTCGTGCTTGTGAGCACGAGATCACCGTTAGAACTGTGCCTGTCAATCAAATGGTTTAGGTCATTTCCTAAGATTTCTCATGACTTTTTCGAGGTTTTCCTCGTTTCGCCAAGAATTTGCCTTCCACCAAGTTTAGACTGTGTCTAAGTTATATTTCTTTTAAACATATCCCAACTATATCAATACACAGAAATAAAGATTTAATCATGATAACATAAGATTATACCAACCTCTAATTCTAAAGGGCTAAACTGAAAATCAACAGAACTCAGAGAAATTTCGAAGGAAATTCAACCCTTCGGGATTGACCATTCATTCACAGAATACATAGAGACATAGAGATATTTCCAATTTTTTTCAATCAAATCCTCCTCAGTCAAATCCAGTCAAATCCCATTACATTAATTCAAAACTTACATAAATACCATTACATACAACAATCAGATCCTCAATCAATGGATCGAATCTGCCTAATACTAGATGATACCTAATCTGCATGATATTCTCCTCGAGAATCTCAACTAAGTCTAAACTACTTGAATTAATTACAAAATCATCCAAATCCCCATATTCTAGCTCAAATCCTATATAGAAAACTTTGTAAAGTGACAGTTAAAGGATCCCACTCCTTTGCTTGTAAACTTTTTTGGGATTTTTGGAATAAAATCGAAGCCTTTTGTCTTCAAGCCTCATGCTCCTACATCAAAAGATCATGTGAATCATGTTAAAAAGGTACTTGATGTTTTGCAAAATGAAAAATTGTATGTCAAAATGTCCAAGTGTGAATTTGGTAAGACGTCTTTGGTTTACTTGGGTCACATTGTTGGAGGTGGACATTAAAAAATAGATCCTTCTAAAATTGATGTGATTGTAAAGTGGCCTAAACTCACCAATGTTGCAAAGGTTCGTCGATTTTTGGGTGCAGGACAATACTAGAGAAGGTTCATTGCCAACTTCTTTGTCATTGCATCCCCCTTACATGCATTGACAAGTGTGAAGAAAACCTTTCAGTGGGGAAGAAAGCAGTAGAAGGCCTTTGATACATTGAAAGAGAAGATTAGTATCACACAAGTTTTGGCTTTACCTGACCTTCAACTGCCTTTTGAGATCGAGAGAGATGCTAGTGGGTACGCCATGGGATCAGTGTTGATGCAGTAGAGTGTATGTTACCATTCAGAGACATTCTCCCAAGTTATTGTGAACTATCCCACACATGACAAGGAATTGCATGCCTTGGTTCAAAGCATGAAGAAGTAGAAGCACTATTTGATTATCAAGGAGACCATCATTCACACATATCACCAACCCTTGCAGTACCTCCAATCACAAACCAAGATTCAACAAGCACATCATTTCAAATGGATGGGATTCCCCCAACAATTTCACTTGGTAATAAAATACAAGAAGGAACCAACAACAAAGTGGTAGATATGCTTTCTCGCCCTCCTATTTTTGCATCTATAATTTTGCAAAATGATTCTTTATCTTTTGAAAGTTATGTTGAATATTATGTTGATGATGATGATTTTAAGGAGATTTATGCAAAGCTGACTCATGGATCGCAAGTGAATAATTACCATTTGCAGGGAAAATTGTTATACCATGTTGGCAAACTTTGTATCCCCATCAATGAGAGAATACATGTAATCAGAGAGGCACATACCTCTCTTGTGTCAGTTCATTTTGGTGTAGGGGAAATTTTGTGTCATTTGCAGAGGTTGTTTTATTGGCCTCACATGAAAAATATTGTGACTCGATATGTAAAGGGATGTGTGTTATGTCATTTAGCAAGCCCACTAATAGAAAATTGGATCTCTACACGCCACCCCTTGTTCTGAGTCGTCCATGGGAAAGTGCATCAGTGGATTTTGTTGGTGGTTTTCCTTTGTCTAGGAGAGGTCATGACTATTTGTATGTCATTGTGGATCATTTTAGCATAATGTGTGTCTTAATGCCTTGTAAAAAGCAAGTCACTGCAGAGCAGACTGCTCATCTCTTCTTCCAATTTCTATGGTTCCACTTTGGGCTGCCCACATCCATTGTGTCTAATTGAGAGTCTCATTTTCTTGGAGAGTTTTGGATGAGTTTGTGGAGAATAATGGACACCAAGCTGAAGAGGAGTACAAAATTTAATCCATAAACTGACAGAAAAAACAGAGTTTGTCAACCGCACAATGATACATTTACTCTAAGACTATTGTGGCAAGCATCCCAAGTTGTAGGACGAGCAACTTCCTTATGTACAACATGCATACAACTGGGTAGTGCATTCATCCACTCAGAGCTCACGTTCGAGACATGATTTGGATATTTCTCAAAAGATCCCTTATACATGGTCTTTGGGATAGATGGAGATTCCAGTGAGCAGTATGACAAGGACAAAGCATAGAAGTTCATTAAGAAAATTCAGTTGACTCACTAGGCGGTGTAGGAGCAGTTGGAGAAAATTCAAGCTCAATAAAAAGCTCGACATTACAAGCACCGAGTTGATCACTAATTCTAGGTTGGAGACAAAATATGGCTCCACATCAGTAAGTATAGAATGAAAGGGGAAGGAAAGAAGTTGATACCAAACTGATATGGTCCATTCACCATATTAGAGAAGATTGGAGACAATGCTTTTCATCTCGATTTTCCAGCATACATGCAGATGTACTCAATGGTGAATGTTGAAAACCTAAAACTTTATGAGCTTCCTTTGATCATGGACATTGATGAGGTTGGACAGGTTCCTACAGTGGCCGATTTTGCACCCGAATACTTAGACAAGCTACTGGAGGATATCATACTTGAAAGGAAGACTAGGAATTCACGATGGGGAGACGTGGAGTACCTTCATATTGGTTTCAAGGGAATGCATCTGAATAAGGCTTGGTGGATTGAAAAGGAGAAAGAGAGGTAGAAATTCACTCAATTTCCAACTGACTAATAAAGCTTTTGGCAGCCCAAAAGATCATTTGTGGGGAGGAATGATCCAAATGGCTCCAGAAATAGAAGTGGCCTTGGAACAAGCTCAAAAATAAAAGTCATCGGATTGAAGTGAAACTAGAATCATATCATAGTTTTCTTCATTCTGATTCCAACGACACGAACGACACTCAATCTGAGTTCATATTCTCAAGATATTCACGGTCAAAGTTCTGGTAAAAGTCAACCTAATGACAGTCACTAACGAGGAAACAATTTGGAAAAGGGTCGGTGCAGGAATCCGATGGTCGGAAAAGGCAAATTTGTCACCTCTTTAATTTTTCCAGTAACCCTTAAAAAATGCTGACAAGATTTTAACCATTATTGTTAAAAAAAAAAAAAAAAGAAGAAGAAGAAGAAAAAGAAAAGGGATGGTGGGCCGCCATCTCCCCAACGACATTGGTCTTTAAATTTAAACATATATGGGTTAGGCCACCGGATACTCAGGTCTGCCCAACAGTGTAACGACCACACATCGCAGGAGGCCAGCGAGGTTCGAACCCGCCTAGCCCAGGTGCGTTAGCCTGCCAACAGGCAGCCCCAAATTTCAAAAGTTGTTGAAACCATAGTTGTATGTCGTTGTTTAAAAAACAAACCCACTCCAAAATTGTAATGAGGAGATGCCATAATGAGGGTCCCTCGGGGTTGGACCCCGAGACCTCCCTCAATCGAATGCCTAATTACGAGTTCGCCAACCAATGGGCCAACGACCCATCGTTTGTTAACTTTGCCCACACAAATATATTTAAACCAACCTTTTTCATTCGACTAGGGCAGGAGTGGCGAAAACGAGGAGCAGCAGAGTCAATTTGCAGGTGGAAACAGGAGTGCGCCCATGCGGGTATGGATTTTAAGAAACATTCCTAGGGAATCTTTGAAGAATCTTTTTGCAGGGAATCTAAAGATTCCTTAGATCTCCATAGGTCACTTGCTCAAAATAGGGTCAAGTTTATAGTCATTTGACATGCTTTCGTGCCATGGATCCAATGGTGATGTATGTTTCTACATCTGAGCATTTCGTTTTCAATCCATGCCAGAAAATGGAGGTATAAGGGTCATTTATGTAAATTTGATTGTAATTCATTTATGTTGCCATTTTAATGAAAGATGCTTCCCCACTTTGATCAGGGCCCGGAGACGTAGCCCACACTAGGTGAACTTCGTAATCAAATCATCTTGTGCCTTTGATCTCATGTTTTCTTTTGATTTTGCTTCTTTTCATGTGTTTAAGTTACTTGGTTACATGCTCTTTTATATGAAATTATGTATACATCCATGAAGTAAAAGATCTGGATCATCTGAGACACATAGCCACAGGACAGGTGAAGCATATCTGGGTTTGTTTGAAGAACTTGTATAAGCCAGATGTGGAAGGTTGTTATGCATTAACCACTAAGGCAGATAAAGTGTAAGGTCGCGATGTCAGTGAACTTTGGCACAAATACTTAGCCATTTGCATCATGACGCCTTGAAGGTTATTCAACGAATAACCAATGGCCTCCCTAAAGGAGCACATGAGCAATAAGATGTATGCAAAATGTGTACTTTGGGGAAGAACACAAAATCCACATTCCATGATCAGGACAACAAAACACATGCAGTCTTGGAAAAGATCCACTCCGATGTCTGTGGACCTTTCTCGACAGCCTCCACTGCCAGACATAAATATTTTTCATTTTTATCGATGACTTCTCAAGGAATTGTTGGATCTTTTTCATGTGGAATAATGATGAGACATTCTCCAAGTTCGTAGAATTCAAGGCATTGGTCGAGAAATAAACTGAAAAGAAGTTAAAGTCTCTTAGGAGCAATAATGGACGTGAGTACATGTCGAATGAATTAAAAAAATAATCAAATAAAATAAAATCTGCAAAAGAAGGCATTCAAAGAGAGTTGACAACACCGCACAACCCACAATAGAATGGGGTGGCTGAGAGAAAGAATCATAGCATTGTGGGAGCACTGAGGGCGATGTTGCATGACCAACGCCTACCTCTGCATTTGTGGCTTAAAGCATGCAACACAACAATCTATTTGTAGAAGCAAAGTCCTCATTGATTTTGGGCATGATTACACCGGAAGAGGCCTTCTAGGGGAGAAAGTCGGATGTGTCACACTTCAAGATTTTTGGAGCCATTGTTTACTACCATGTCTCCAAATAATCAAGGAAGAATCTTGAGCTGACAAAAGAATTTGGGGTATTTGTGGGTATTTGTGGGTTACATAGAAACTCCCCACAACTATTGTGTGTACTTTCCATCCCTTAGAATGACAATTATGTGAAGGGATGTAAAATTTGATGTGGATAAAGTGATGTGTTTCTCTCTTAAGAGGGGGCTTCATATCCCACTAGAAGAGGAGATTTTAGCTCCAAAGGAGGAGACTCAGGAAGTTGTGGAGTAGACACAAGTATAGGAACAGAGAATGGAGACATCCACTCAAGCATAAACATCCAAACAAGGTAGAAAAAGAACCAAGGAACATGATAGACTTGTGTAGGATGCGAGGGAGAATGTGGGAGCTCCTTCAAATTTGCACAAGCATAGGAGGTCATTTGATCAATACATTAGCTACATGGCTCTAATGATTGAGCTTGTACAGATTGAGTCATCTTCTTTCGAGAAAGAAGTAGAGCAACCTGTATGGGTTGATGTAATGGTGGAGGAATACGAATCCATTATAAAGAACATTTTTTGGGAAGTGGTCCCAAGACTAGTAGATAAATTAGTTGTGGGTTCGAGATGGATCTTCAAGGTGAAGGAGGCAACAGATGGAAGCATAGAGAAGTATAAGGCCATATTTGTGGCCAAGGGGTACTCGCACGTTTAGGGAATTGACAATGAGGAGAGCTTTGCTCTTGTAGTGAGGTATAGATCCGTTAGATCAATTCTTGATCTGGTTGTGCAAATGGGGTGGAAGATCCACCAGATGGATGTCAAAGCAACATTTCTCAATGGGGTTATTGAGGAGGAGGTGTACATCGAGAAACCAGAAGGTTTTGAGACACTTGATCGAGAGTCTCATGTGTGAAGATTCAAGCAAGTATTATATGGTTTCAAACAAGCACCCTGTGCTTGGTACACTAGGATCGATAGTTATCTCACTAGTTTGGGCTTCAAAAAAAGTGAAGCGGGTGCAAACCTCTATCACATTTTGGTAGAAGATAAATTACTTATTATTATCTTATATGTTGATGATTTTATTTTAATCGGTGGTGAGCAGTGTATCAAATCTTGCAAGGAGGACCTTGCAAGGGAATTTGGAAAGAAGGACATGGATCTCATGCACTAACTCCTCGGGTTGGAATTATGGCAAGGTGATGGGTAACTATTTGTCTCTCAAGTCAAGCATGCAAATGAGATACTACAGAGTTCCACATGGGGGGTTGTAAACTAGTGGAGACACCTATAGCCACCAACTGGAGTAAGGAGGATGCAAGTTCTGGTGAGGAAGTGGATGCTACCATTTTTCGACAGCTAGTGGGTTCATTGATGTATCTTGTGAACACACAACCAGATATGTGCTATGCAATCAACCAATTGAGCCAAGTTATGGTTAGGCCGACCAAACTATTTTGGAATGAAGCTAAGCATGCTTTTTGGTACCTCAAAGGCACTACCTAGTTTGGATTATGGTACAGATAGATAGAGGGAGTGAAGTTGTGTGCCTTCATGGATGTAGATTGGGCAGGGAGTCCATAAAATTGAAAGAGTACATTAGGTGGAATTTCTAGTATTGAGTCCATAGTTGTTTCCTAGTAAAGTAGGAAGCAAAGATATGTGGCACTTAGCTCAACAAAAGCAGAATACATAGATGTAAGTCAAACAATATGTGAGGTGATCTGGATGAGAAAGATACTTGTGGGATTGTTTAGTCAGATGATGGATCCAACTGTGATAATCAAATTTGCATCAAGATCTTTGAGAATCTTGTATTTATCGATTGATCCAAGCATATAGATATTTGGTACCACCATTTACGGGACTGTCTATAGAGGTAGATAATGTTGCTATAATCCATTCTGAAAGAGGAACAAGATGTTACCATTTTGACAAATGCCTTGTCAATAGGGAAGTTTGAGTTCTAGAAGTGTAAGTTAGGGGTGGTTGATAATCCATTTCTTATTGAGAGGAAGCTTTGAAAAAATAGGCAAGAAATTCTCAATTTGATTTTTACCTTGATTAAATTGAGAAAATTCAAATTTCCACATCAATAGACAACTTGGATGTGGTTAACTTGTTTGACATGGCTTGTGTCACACAATTTACTCAATAAATTTGAGTTGGAGGAATTAGGGTTCAGTTAAGCATGTGTGATTGCTAATTTGTAGCAATCAAGGTTAGTTATCTTAAGTTGTTTTCAGTAAAACTAGTTCTATTTGTTGGAGGAACTAGTGGAAGGTTAGTCATTCGATTTCAAGCTAACTCAGTGATCATCCAATTAACTAATCAACCAACCCAAAATATCTAGTGCAGGTAGAGAATTTGAGTTCCCCAGTTGTTGTGGAGATTCCAAGGCAGTGTAACATTAGTTGTAGACTAGTTTTGAGTGTATAGGTGTTGCATGCAGTCAAATTATCAACCTTGGGAATTTCACAATCCATTTTGGAGAAATTCCTAAATAATAGGGGCCTACTTTATCAAGGAATTGCACAAAGAAATAGGGGCTCAAGCGGAGGCAAAACTTTGACTAAGTCTGGGTTAGAGCTTCTCAGTGAGAAAAGAGATAGGTCATTCACTTGCACGTTCTGTTAAGTTGAGAAAAGCAATTGTAATACATCTTTATTCATCATATTAATGCAAGCAAGCATTGGGGTTTTTAGGAGATTGCTTTCCCCCAAAAAAAAAAGAAAAAATAAAAAAGAAAATATATATATGTGTGTGTGTGTGTGTGTGTCTGCGTGTATACAGACATACACACACACACACACACACACATATATATATAATTTTGTGTGCATGTGTGTTATTTCTCATTGCATGTTTGTGATTAATGTTCTAAATTGTGAATTGAGTTTTGCAGGGCATTAGAGTAGGTTTGTGTCTTGTGATTTTGATTAAAACTTCATGAGCAGTTGCAAATCTACACCATAATTTATACAACCATGACACATGGCATGCATTGGGAAATCCTTGTCTAGATGTCGCCACCTTGATTGTTTAGTTTGTAGCCTCTATCTCAACAATTAATAATCATACCTCCTAGTTGCCTAGTTATTTAATGAGACATTTCCCCACCCACTAACAAATATTATCAAGTCTATTAGTATTGGGGTTTAGCTTGAAATCCTGCACATTTGTTCACTCAACATCCCAATCCCTAATGTCCTAACACTCTGTAACTGGTAGCCCGATATCTAATGTTATGATACATTGTAATTAATTGATAGGAAATCTTGTATTAATAAATGGATGTTGTTAGGTTATGTTTGCATTGACTACATACATCCATTAACCCAACATCTCGATTTTTGACATCTCAACATTCGATAAGTAATAACCCCACATTCAATGTCATGATACACTATAGTTAACTATGGGAAATCTTCCATTAGTCAATGGATGTTGTCGAGTTTTTTTGTAATCGTTCGTTTGCACTTGGTGAATGGATAAGGATACTTGACAACCTATTTCTTGATCACTCGAAAGCCTAAGTTCCAACATTCGACACATCCTCCAAACGCATTGACATGCTATCTTAGCATGCCACATCAGTATGATACATCAATGTGCCACAACATCAAGTACATGCCTTCATTCCATATCAGCATGAGATGCCACCTTGCCAAGTCATTACCATGTCAACATGCCATGTCACCAGATCCACCACACCAACATGTTATGTTATCATACCTACCATGTTAACATGCGACATCCATTTCCTTATTGAGCATCATCAGTATTGGGAGGAAATTACCATAACCAAGTCTCAAACTACCAATACCCAACCTGTGAAAGTATGATATGATCTCGATATATGATGCCCAACACTCCAATCACATTGATGCACAACTCCCAAACCTTCCACCTCCATTAGTCAATAAACAATGTAGGAAAGTCGCTAGTATGCTCTCCTGAAAGTCGAAAGTTGAAAGGTTGATGCCCAATGGTCAAAGGCCTGATAACACTTATGGACAAGGATCTTAGTCACAAGCCCTATCTGTTATGTGACTAGCGGCTGAGCCCGGGGACTTCTATCCCAAATTTTTTAACTCCTCTGCCATATAATTCCAAAATCTTATAAGGGGGAAAACCCTAAGTTTCCACTACTCCCAATTTGATAGCCAACAAGTTGATACTCGATAACCAACAAACAATTGATGGGGATCTCTCTGTGCACTAATAGGCATGTCTAAATTCAATAGCGTTAGGACTTTGGGGGTGATTATTCTTGATGTATCTCCCAAAATATAATGTACATTTTGAGATCTCTTAGTATTGTGGGTTTACACTCATAGTTGTAGTAATGCTCCCAACATTTGATAACTAATGGCTCGATACTCAATCACTGAAAGCTCAATACCCATCCCCTAATAGCCTTATCATTTCCAAAAGTGTTCATTTAATAGCTAATTGCAATTAGGATTTGGGAGAGGAATGCCTTTGATAAGGTTAATGATATTTTGCTATGCATGAGAAAGACAAGGGCTGAATAAATAATACATAGAGTTGTGGCTAGTGAGCAACAATTTTAAGTGAAATAGAAGATCCTTACCTCAAAATATTTGTATTTGAATGATCCATTGCATAGATTGCATTTGTTATGTTTATTTCTCCATTTCATGATCATTTACCATGCCTTCTTCCAAAAAGTTAAAAATACAATTGTTCACAATTTTCCCTTATTTGAGTAAATCTCCAAACCTTTTTATTCCAACTAAGGAAACCTTTCAGCTAGATAACAATTAATTCAAGATAAAATCTAGATATTTTGTCCTTTATCTAGCCTAGTAACGATTAAACATAATCACTTAAGGTCACAAAAGCCTACATCAAGCCCTTCAATAGACTTTCCACCCACTTTAGTGTTCTTTAGTGAACTATATAACACTTTGCTTATGACGTCCCATGAATATTGTTTCCTTTGAGTCTCTCCTTTACAATCAATTATTTTATTTCTACATCCAAGTCCATATCATCAAAATATCTTTTGGTCACCATAATAAACTCAGAGCTTCTTTGGCCTATCTAGAGCAAACCCAACTATTGAACTTAGACCAGCCGAGAGTCTTCCACAATAACATAACTCCAACCATTAATCATTTACCCACCAACTCGTAATCCCCTTAACCATTGGTTAGCCAACTAGTTAAAGTGTCCTAATTGGTAACACGTTAAATCCCTAACCATGGTTAAATTTAATCAAACATCCTAAACTATCGTCATATACAATTGTCCATTTTTCGATTGATGATACTAACCCACTAACTTATAAATCCTTTAAAAATTGTCCAACTAAACCTTTAAGAAGTAGGCTCCACTCAACTTTGTTGTTTGCAATTCATTGAATATGTTAAGCATGCAAAAATTGATATATAGAGGTAAAGTTGCTAAGACGACCATATCGAATGAGGTTTTTGTTCCATATTTTGAACAAGGAGTAAACATGAGCACAATGTTAGTAAAATGCTATCATTCTTCCAATACATCTTCCATGGAACATATAAAATACTTTAGGATTAATCTTGTTAGTGAAACTTGAACAACTTAGTAATCCTACGCATCCAAAACTTATTATAAAATAATTGAAACTTTTTGTTATAATATTTGCACTCTCTTTATTGTAAAATTGTAAAAGATAATGCATATAAAATGTATCTGGCTTCTTTCTAAGCAATCAGTAGTATAATAAATTTTAAACTTTGGCCACTTGTTAGAATTCAATGATGAAAAATCTTAATTTTCAGAAATAAAAACCTATTTTTGGCAATTTTTGCAGTGACACAAAGATTCCATAACTTTTGTTTCTATAAGGACATCTCAACATAGTATAACTTGAGTGGACCTAATGGACATCGTCCAATAAAGGCTTAGATGTTTGTGTTGATAAAATTGCTTCATGTGTAAATAATTGTTAATATTCTTTTCTTTTTTCCAAAGAAAAAAGCAGTAACTTTCTATTAATTAAAACGGAGAGTTACATTGTAGTATATGCAATGAAGCATTCCAGGGATGTTCTGAAGGACTCATGTGCTTGAAGCACACAGAGTAGCAGTGCTACCCTAAATTAATTAAAAATAAAATTACTCTTTTCTCCCTTTCTTTTTTTCCACTTTTTGCCAACCTCCAATGTCGGGAGTGGTTACAATGGAAAGTTGATTTTCACTTGTAATGGAAGAGTCTTTGTCAGAATTAGATCCTTCTGATCCATGAGTTCGTTTGGTGCTGGTTATTTCCATTCCTATTGGTTGAACTTCTTGGTGTTGCAGTGGATTGTTGGGGTCTTCCTCTGCATTAGGTGTGATGTTCTTTGTCTTTTGCTCCTCCATTTCTGCTTTGTCTTCTGTTGTTCCTGCTTGTTCTGCTTCTTCCTCCAGGGGGTTTGTGTATTTCTATCCTTTTGCCTGTTTCTGTTGCTTCTTGTTCCACCTGGGTGTTTGTTTGGCTTTCAGACATGCACTGTGGAGGTGTCCTGTTTGTGAACACCCACGGAATCTGAAGGTTGTATTTTCATAGTCTAGTTGTTGTGTCCACTGTGTATTATTGAAGTTCAATGTTATGCTTGCTGGTAGTCCTTCACTGAGATCTACCTCAACACATATCCTGGAAAAAGTGAATATTCCTCTTGTAAGTTTGTCATTGTCGATTTTGAGGAATTTTCCTAATGTATTTCCTATGGCGATTAATACATAGTGGTGCCAGAAATGTAGCGAGAGGTTGTGCAACCTGACCAAAACTTGCATCTTTGATACCACCATTATGTTGGCGTCGAAATCTGAAAACCACTGGGTCATAAAGAGTCCTACATTGCCCCAGAACCATGGTCCCTTGTTTAGTATATTTTCCCTTTCTTGTGCTGTTTTGAATTGAACTATAAAGAATCATTTTAGGCATAAGTATATTTCACAGTTTGGTGACCAGGCATCATATATCCATTGGTGCAGCATATCATATTTAGGCCAAAAACCATTGAACCTACATATAACTGATTTGGAATAGAGATCTATGTACAGGTTGTCTACCTTAGGCATTGCAATGGTAAGCGCAGGGTTCACAGATTTTTGTTCTACGATGTAAGGTCCTGGTAGCTCTGGCATAGTTGTTGCTTTGGCTTGTGCTTTTTCCTTGCCTTTGATTGCGTCCTTAAAAGATCCAGTGCTTTCTTAGCTAGTTCCAACGCATCTGCCCCTCAGACGCAGATTGAGCATGATGGTAGAGTTTGTGGTAATGCCATAGTCCTGGAGAGTGTGTTGGTCTTGTAGACTGTGGCCTGAGCAGATCAAGTTTTGCTGGTGCGCTGGTATACCCAGGTAAATTTGTATTTTTAACCTTAGTTCCTGAATCCTATCCCCCTTCCAGATCCGCCAGCAGATAATCTTGCCCTCCAATGTTTTGATGGAGATTTATATCCGATCTTCCTCAGTTGTGGGTGGAGAAGGGGCTCGATCGATTGGCCATGTGCCTTGAGATGGTAAGGGTGAGTATGGCGATGCTCTGTCTGATTCTTCTTTGGCCGAGTCCTGAGCTCAGTGTATTGGGAGATTTGTATTTGGCATGCCCATCCAGCTACCCCATACTTTCTTTTGCACTTCTATGTTTGTCATAAAGGGTTTTCTTCCCTCTGTTATCTCAGGTTCTACTAGCCAGTGGTAAGCCGTGGATCTTGATCTGTGGGCAGCCAAATCTGGTCCACTTCTGAGCTGATCTGCTTTCTTGCTACTGTCTTCTTCTTACCCAAGGTCAGATCCATTGGGAGGGTCACATTTCAGGTGAGGGGAGGTCCTCCGTGACAACAATCGAGGTCGTTCTTCCACAACATTTGCAAGCTCTATTATCGGCTTATACTCCGCTGTAGAATCGCCCTTATGGCCAGGACTTGTGACTTGAAAGGTATCCTCGACCAGTTCTCCACCCTCCTTGGTCTGATGTGTGGATTCTTCGGTTTCTTTCAGGTGTCTCTGGTGAGCAACTCATAGGAGCATGTTGATCCTAACTGCATCAGCCCACCCTATCTGAACTGAGCCATGGCCAGGGTTGCTGTGCGAGTTGGGAGCAAAGCCGCCTTGTGTGTCAACGACCTAGTTGGTTGTTGTAGAGACCCTTATTTGCACTGCATCAACAAAAGCATGGTTATCCTCAAGGGCGTACATGTTGTATGCACGGTTTGCAACAGATCCGATCTTCTTCTCTGTCAAAGGCGAGGTTGCAGGGTACCAGATCCAGCTGAGAGAGAGAAAGTGCCGCACTCGAGGTCTAATGACTATCCAAACTGCGTGAAGGGGCATCAACGACACAGCATGCGGGTTGTGGTCCGAGGCGTTTCAGCCAAGGGTTTCTGGAGCTACATATTTTGGAGCCATCATGCCAATGTCACTTCTCTCTTATTATCATAATTATTAATATTCTATATGTTTAAAAATATTTAGTTAAAAATTGTGGTCCATTTTGAAATAAAAATGATAATTTCAAATTTTAAATCACCTCAAATTGATATCATTTATTTTGGACAATTTGTAACTTCGTAGTTAATATGTTAATCTTTCAGATTCGTCACACCTCAAATCAATTTAGAGAACTATAAATAAATTCTTGGAGATTGAAATTGTTTATGGACATGAACAATTAAGTCACCTAGAAAACAAGGCACCACTATTAATGTCTCTCTCCTATTCTTTTTCCCTCAGGAAAATTTGCAATTTCCATTATATAAAATAGTGAAAATTACATGTTGTATATGCAAAAAGCATATCAAAAGTGGTTGTTAGTAACACTCAACAAACATCCGAGTGTTAACAACCATATATAACCTCTGATATAAGTCATAACCATAATGTAATCAAAAGTCTAAAACCGTGGATAAGGTGTAGTTGTCCATGATAGATACATATACGTAACAAAAAGTAATAGGAAAGTAACATAAGGTTCATCTGCTGCAACCGAGACATATCAAAGAAGTGTATAAGTCAATATGTGTATGCATTTGCCTATTGTAGATCTATGAAGGGACGATGGTAATATTGGAAGTGATCATTTCCATTTAGTTCAGTGATCAACCATGTCCCACGAACTTGTTGTGTGCCCTCCTTGGAAAACTGGTCGGAAAGAGAGTTCCTCTCCCTATAAATGCGTTTATAAGAAATATAATCAAAATGTGATTTTATCAGAAGAACTTCCTCCAGCAATGTCCTAAGTGTGTGCACGTGACATGTAGAACAAAGATTAAACCAATCAATGACAATCCAAGAGTCACCAAATACCTGTAGTTGTAAGCATCCCTTTTCATGTGCAAATAACAAAAGTAGTTGAGGTTGAATAATTAAGAGAATTTATTTGTGTCCAAGCCCAAACCAAATTGTAATTTGAAGTAACATTGGTTATTGAGATATAAAATTTCCCCTCCACCACATCGACCATTTTGAGTTGATCCGTCAAAATAGTCCTAGGGCATATTATGATCAATGATCTCAGGGAGGACAGAGCTAGTGCTAAATCTGATCTCCTCCTTAGGTGATCTAAAATGGAGTAGATTAGTAATGCTATGCTAATTCCCCATTTAGAATAAAAGCCAAGATGCTTATCATTTGCTTTTCAAGGGTTTAAGGATTCAATACTTTTGCTTAATTAACTGATTCCCATGAGAGTTTCTTATGTAATGTTATGAACAATTTAACTTAAAATTATATGCTAAACAATAGTAATATAACAGTAAAGAACATCAAAATACAACACATAACAAGCACATGATAAATGATTTCACCCCTCTTGGGCTATGTCTCCTTGGTCCAGCTTCCAATGGCTTAGGCTTCTCTATTATGCTCAAATTACAACAAAAGTGTGTTTACAATGCTCAGATGCCTCTGAAACTTGTCTTAATGATTTCAAAATACTAAAAAATAGCTATCTAGCCTCCTTTTGCATCCAATTTTGATAAGAACTGAAGAAGTTATGACTTCTCCTAGTTCTGTCACTATTTGTTCTACAATTGCTCCAAAACTGACCAAAAACCCCACTTCCACTCCAAAATCTGCTAACGAAGCAAGAAATTCGCTGCATGGTGGGCTATATCTTGTCGATTGTATCGCAAATCATAATTGGCAAGTGTTTCAGGCTCTTAGGGTCTGTGAATAGAAAACGAGCAATTTGCGATTACGATATTGTAGACCCGACGAGATATTAAATTGCAATGTATAGAGGCATCGCATTCGGGGACTATCGCATTTCGCAATCGGCGTAAATTCCCGGTGGATGATGTTGTAAGCACAACAAAATGTTGCGATTACGATATCGTGGACCGTCCGGGGATATTTAACTGTAACAAATAAAATCTTAATTGGGGTCCATCGCTCATCGCGAAGGTCTTGTTAACATGGCGAAACACTGCGATGAAATATCGACGGACCTAATGGGAATTTAAACTATGACATATAAACTTCTATGTCCAGGTAATTTATCGCATTGCAACCTGTAACTGGTGGGGGTCAATTCTAACTTGTTCTCCCCTCATCGATCTGTGATGGCCTTATTGCATCACAACCTTGAACTTGTCAAGGCTGAATAGTAATGCTTTTCTGCCTTAAGATTGCGATTTGAAAAATCTGAGGGTCAATGGAAACCTGCCACTTGGTGCCGCCTTATTCGCTGAAGACCTTGCCACCTCATCCCAATCATGCCATGTAGACAAGTCAAACTTGAACTTTGACTTGCTCTAACTTTTGCATACGAACTCAGATTTGAGTACTATTTGTACCATTGGATTTCAAATGACAAGCTCTTAAATCTGAAGCTAAGTGTGACAAGATTCTGACACTTTGATTTTTAAGCATAATTCTGAACACCTGATCACTCCTCCCCACTAGAAGCCTTTTGGACCCCAAAATATTTATATTCAGTTATTGAAGAAATGAGGGTATTGTTCCCTCACCTTCCCCACTTCAATCCATTTGGCCTTTCATGGATGTGTTCCTTTGAGTCCCACCCGAAGATAATCAATACTTATGCTTTTTGTTGTCCTTGTCCTTATGTCAAGTATAGTGTTGTGTTAAAGCACATCAAGGAATTCTGGAAAAAAGTCTTCAATAAATGGAATTTGAACATTCTCTCCTTGATCTTCAATCAAAGGAGGTTCATACAATCTCAAATTTTCGGCATTAACAACATAATAAATTTGCATATATGAAGTCAAATCAAGCTTGAAAGCATTATTACCAATCTTTTCCAGAATTTTAAATGGACCATAATGAATTGGTTTCAACTTTTTGCCTTCACCTTGAAGCCTTTCCTTGCTAATGTATAGCCAAACTTCATCACCTACTTGAAAATGATGATCCACACGATGCTTATCATGCCTTGCCTTATACTTGCCTTGACTCTTTTCTAGTTGTTTCTTGAACTATTTGGTGAATCAACTAAATTTTCTCAATGAATTTCTTTGCTTTGTCTATGTCAGTATGTCCATCTATAGCCACATCTTTCTCAATGATGAAATCTAAAGTTCATATAGGCAAATAACCAAGACATGCCTCAAAAGGCAAAGTTAGAGTAGAAGAGTGTTTTGCTTGGTTGTAAGCATGTTGAATATAATGCAACTATTCATCCCACAACTTAGGATGTTTGCTACAATATCCTCTTAAAAAATGAATAATTGTCTTGTTATCCAATTTAGTTTGACCATCTGTTTGCAAATGGAAAGTTGTACTTTTCTTCAATTTGGTGTCCATCAAGTTCCATAAACTTGACCAAAAATTCCCAACAAATCGAGAATCACAATCACTTACAATAGAAGTAGGCAATCCAAAATGAACCCATACATTTTGAAAGAAAAGTTTAGTTGTTTGTTCAATTGTAATTTGCTTTTTACAAGGCATTAATATTCACATCTTGCTGAACCTATCCACAACTACATACAAATAATCATGACCTTTCCTTGATAAAGGAGGACCTCCTACGAAATCCATAGAAACACTTTCCCATGTCATGAAGGCACTGGAAGTGGTGTGTACAATCCTAGTTTCCTATTACTAGGCTTAATAACTGCACACAATGAACAACCTCTGATAAAATGTGACACACTTTCAAGCATATGAGGCCAATAAAAATACCTCTGAAGATTTGCCACTGTTTTACTTACACCGAAATGTCCAGCAATAAGAGAAGTGTGAACTTCTTTTGTGACATTTACTCTCTCTCCCTATGATACACAAAGTTTTCCCAAATGATACAACATATTATAATGTACATGGTAGTCTAATTCCTCAACTTGGTGGCCTTGACTCAAGTTTAAATATACCTCTTGAAAGTCAACATCATGTGCGTATTGTTCAACATAACTTTCAGGCATAACAAAATGATTCTTGAGTAAAATGGATACATTAATATCTAGTCTAGAAAGCATATCAGCAACTTTGTTATAAATAATTTTCTTGTACCTGATTGCCAAGTGGAATTGCTGTAAAAATCCCATCCAACAAAAGTGCCTTAATTGCTGCAATTTGGTTTGAGATTGTAGATATTGCAAAGGTTGATGATGAGTGTGAATAATGGTTTCTTTTCCCATCAAGTAACGCTTCCATTTATTCACACTTTGCACCAATGCATAAAGCTCTTTATCATACATAGGATAATTAATAAATACACCATTAAAAATTCCATAATGAAATGAAATGGGCTTACCATGCTATAAAGAACTGCACCCATGGCATAGTCACTTGCACCTGTTTGTATTTCAAATGGTTGTTTCAAATCCAACAATGCTAAAATTGGGGTTGAACTGATATTTTGTTTTAAAGCATCAAATGCTTTTTGTTGTTTGCCTCCCCACTGGCAGACAACCTTCATGCTGGTCAAAGTATGTTGTGGAGCTGCTATGGAAGAAAAATTATCAATGAAATTCCTCTAGTACCGCGCTACTCCCATAAAACTCCTTACTTTTGTAATTGATTTGGGTATTGGCTAATTCACAATGACCAAAACTTTAGAGGGGTCAATATTCAGTTCACCTCCTCCAACTATGTCGCCCAAATACACTAAGGAATTTTTCCGAATTCACATTTAAACACCTTCAGAAATAAATGTTCTTTTCTCATGATACCCAAAACTTTCCTCACATGCTTGACATGCTCTTCTCGTGATTTGTTGAATATCAAAATATCATCTAAATAGACAATTACAAACTCATCAAGAAATGATCTTAAAACATCATTCATAACTCTCATGAATGTAGTTGGAGCGTTGCAAAGACCAAAAGAAATAACCATCCACTCAAACAATCCCTGTTTGGTTTTAAAAGCAGTCTTCCAAATATCCTCCTCAACTATTCTAACTTTATGATATCCACTTCTCAAGTGTAATTTAGTGAAATACTTTGCATTCTTCAATTGATCTAGCAAATCATCTATTATGGGCAATGGGTATCGATTCTTTATTGTAATCTTAATCAAAGTTCGATAATCTACACACATGCGCCAGGTTCCATCTTTCCTGGGTACCAAAACAATTAGTGAACCACATGGCAAAGTAGAGGGACGAATTACACCTTTATCCAACAATTCCTGGACTTGTTTCTTAATTTCTAATCTTTCCATAATTGAGATTCGATACATACCGATGTTTGGGAGTGGAGAGTCTTATTGTAGTTGTATTTCATGCTAAATTCCCCTTTTTGGCGGTAATCCTTTTGGTTCTTGAAACATGTCTCCTTATTGATTGACCACATCAACCAATTCAGCTTTCAACTTCACATCATAGCCTGCAAAGGATTCTGGTTTCATGCCATTCTTATGCTTAATCATAAGGAGCACAAGATTCTTGCTGGAATTGAGCAGTCGCTTCATTTCCCTTGCACTTGCTAAAGACAGACTAAGCTTTTTGCGATGGTTTCTCACAATATACTCCACTCTGTCTTTGAACAAATGATATTTGTTCTCAAATTAGTGGAAAATGACTTTCTTTTCATACATATATGGGCTTCCCAACACAATCCCAGAAATATCTAATGGCACAACGTCTAATTCGACTTCATCAATGAAATTCGTAGTGATTCCAAACCTGAAAACGTATTTTCATGTGACCTGCAAATTGGCATCCTTGGTTATCCAACCCAACAGATACAGTTTATGATGAGGCATAGTTTCCAAATTCAATTTCTTGACCAAATCCACAGAAATTAAGTTGGCTTGAGATCCACTGTCAAACAACGTATCGATTTTTGTATGTTTGGAAATAACTTGGATATGGAACAACTCGATTCAATTTTCCTCATTTGAAATTTTGTGGGAGTTATTCATTGTGTTGGTGCTTTCCACGACTTCCTCTTTTCTTGCATTTGCCATGGATTTTCCCTTAATGACTGTGGCTGCAATCTTGGTTTCATCTCCTGAGTCGGAACCCAAGTCTTGTTGTGCAACAACGTTTGTCCTATGTTTCCCTTCATTGTTAAATTTCTTCGGTATTAATTCAGGATGAAGCTTCTAGCATTGTGCTTCATCATGTCCCTCTTTGGAACAATTCTTGCACACAGGTTTCTCCCCTTCTTTCTTAACAGAAGCATTTTTCTTCTCTGTTCCTTTAAATTTCTTCCCCGTTTCACTACTTTGAAAAGGCTTCTTCTTACTTTCTTCATGTACATTTTCCCCTCTTGCTTAAGGTATGTAGCTTGAACACATACCTCATCAAGATTTGTGGGACTAAACATAAAAATGGTATGTTGAAGATAGCTATACAACCCTCCTATGTATTTCAGCAAAGTATCTTGTGACTGTAAGTCTACTCCTAGCATAAGAGCTCTTTTCCTAAAGTCTTGAGTATATTCTTGCACATTTTGACCTTTTAACTGTTTAAAATCTTGCCAATTCATGATAGCTTTTTGCATATGAGCTAAAGGGTAGAAATATCTTTTTATAGCAACAATGAAATCAAACCAAGTAATAGAGATCTTATCATGTTTTCTGATCTCGTCTTGAGTCCTTGATTCCCACCATACAAGTGTTGCACCCTCCATTCTCAATGAAGCCAACTGAATTTTGATATCATCCTCTTGAAGGTTTTGAATTATACAATACACCTCCAACTGACGAATCCAGTTATCCAACTTCTCTGCATTAACTTCACCATTGTACATAGGCAACTCGAATTTAACATCAAGCTTTAGAAAAGGTTATTTACCAATCCATTTTGAAGAATGATGATGAGTATGAGTAGCGGTGGTATTAGTGGAAGAGTGTGAAGATGCTTTCGAAGAAGAAGATGAAGAAGATGGTGGAGGTTTTCGTCCATTCCCATTACCTCCTTTTCATTATCTCCTTTTCCATTATCTCCTCTTGAAGCACCATCTCCATTGGGAGGCTTAGAACTTTCTCCTTGCAATATTCTATTTCTATCTTCATAGAGGGTGTTCACCATCTCTGTCATATCAAAGAAAGCCTTTCTGAAGGTCTTCTCATCTTCTGTCATGATACATTCTCCTTCATGAGACATGGTCTTTGAAGACTCAATTGCAACTTCTGCAACTTGAAAATGTACTCTTTGGCAACCTTTCTCTTCTTCCACTTGACCCAATTTTAGGGCTTTCAACCAACTTCCCTTCTCCTCTTTTGAGATTTAACCTTGTAAGCATGACATAAACTTGCAAACAATTAAATCCTTCTTTCACAAAGCAAATCTAGTAAGCAGAAACTAGTGCTCTCATACCAACTTAATCTGAAATGGAGTAGATTCCTAATGTTGTTCTAATTCCCCATTCAAAATAAAACCCAAGATGCTTATTATTTGCTTTTCAAGTGTTTAAGGATTCAATACTTTTGCTTAATTAACTTATTCCCATGAGAGTTTCTTATGTAAATGTTAGTAACAATTTAACATAAAAACATATGCTAAAAAACAATAATATAATAACAAAGAACATCAAAATACAACACACAACAAGCACATGATAAAGGAGTTCACCCGTCCTAGGATACATCTCCTTGGTCGAGCTTCCAATGGCTTGGGCCTCTCTATTATGCTCAAAATACCAACAAAAGTGTGTTTACAACGCTGAGATGCCTCTGAAACTTGTCTCAATGAGTTCAAAATACTCAAAAATGGCTATCTAGCATCCTTTTGCATCTAATTTGGATAATAATTGAAGAATTTATGACTTCTCCCAGTTCTTTCACTATTTGTTCCACAAATTGCTCCAAAACTGACCAAAAACCCCATTTCTGCTCCAAAATATGCTAATGGAGCGAGAAATTCACAACACGACGGGCTATATCCTTTCGGTCGTATTGCAAGTCGTAATCAGCAAGTGTTGTGGGCTCTTAGGGTCTGTGAATAGAAAACGGGTGATTTATGAATGCGATATTATGGACCCGACGAGATATTAAATCACAACCTACAGCGGCATCGCTTCCAGAGAATATCGCATTTCACAATCGGTATAAAATCCCAGTGGATGGTCTTGTAAACACAGAAAAACGTTGCGATTGCAATATCGCAGACTTGTCGAGGATAATTAAATGTAACATATAAAATCCCGCGTCTCGCTCATCGCAATCGACGAAATTCAGCGGTCGAAGGTCTTGTTAACACAGTGAAACACTGCGATGCGATATCGACGGACCTGACAGGAACTTAAACTATGACATATAAAATCCCGCGTCCAGGTAATTTATCTCATCGCAACTTGGTAACTGTCAGGGGCCGATTCTGACTTGTTCTCCCCTCGTCGATCTGCGATTGCGATGTGCGATGGCCTTATCACATCGCAACACTGAACCTACTGGGGTTGATTTGTAACGCTTTTCCGCCTTGCAACTGTGATTTGAGAAATGTGGGGGCCAATGGTAACCTGCCACTTGGTGCCTCCTCATTCCCTAAAGACCTTGTCACCTCTTCCCAAACCTGCCATGTAGACAAGTCAAACTTGAACTTTGACTTGCTCTAACTTCTGCATACGAACTCAGATTTGAGTACCATTTGCATTTTTTGATTCATAATGACGAGATCTTCAATCTAAAGTTGAGTGTGACAAGATTCTGACACTTTGATTTTTGAGCATAATTGTGAGCACATGATCATCGAGTAGAAGATTTTATATTGCAAGGATCTGTGCACCGAGGTGATCAAGATGATAACCAATATCAAAAAAGATCTTGTGATTCTGCCCCAACAAACTAGTAGAGGAATATTTTTTAGTTTGTCAAGTGAGGTCGCGTTCCACCAACCAACCCATGCGTCATTGATATTGTCACCTCCTTGCCTGATGTTGACGTTTAATGCTTGGTAGATGTGGTTCCATACTATAATTACAAATTGACAGGAGATAAATAAATGTTTGGCGAAGTTTGCATCACATCGACAAAGTGCACAATAGGATGGACCATAAAAGGACCTCTTCATTGGATTGTTGGTCATAGGTACTTTGTTTTCCAAGAGGGGCCTTAAAAAAATATTGGCTTTACTCAGACTCTTCAACTTCCATGAAGAATTCCACCATCATTTCAATTCCTCGGGTTCATTATCAGCGTGTATGAAAAAAAATCCTTCCTTTGGGGTGTAATATCTCCTTTTTGAGTGAGTCCATATGAGCTCGTCATCTCTGTCATGTAGCCTTATGTGAGCAGAGATGAGGGCTCTGGTGTATGCTCTCCAAGCCTGATGCCATTGTGTGGGGATATGTAAGTCTTGTGCTGACATCCAAACATGTCCCCATATAGAGGAATTCTCCATATCTGCAATCTAATTGTTGGTGGTCTTGTTGTGTTTAGCTAAGAAATTCACAAGGTCCAGGGGTAGAATATGTTGACCATTGCTGCCTGACCATGGGTCAGTACCTATTCGAACCTGTGTAATAGAGTTAATTTTCCAAGCGAGTCCAGAACCAATGACATGAAAAGTATCCAAAATGGCTTTCCATATTATGGATATGTTGTTCCTATTCTTATTTTGAAGACATGTCTCTCTCGTACTCTTATTTACAAGTCCTAAAAAACTGTTTCATAAGGTTACTATCGCTTATGCTTAGATAGTAATATATTCCACTAATATCTAAGTTTTCAAGTTTGAGTTTATGCTTGCACATATTTTTTAATGTATATCTCCAATAGTTGGCTTCTTTCGATGCAATCATGATTATAATATGATAATTTTTAACTTTAAGAATTAAAAATATATTTTCTGCAATTTCTAACATGGCAAAAAGATTCCATAACTTTTGTTTTTATGTGGACATCTCTATATAGTGCAACTTGAGTGCACCTATTAGAAACCGTCCACTAAGGGCTTAAATATTCACATTCATAAAAGTACTTCAAGTGTGAATAATTATCAACATTTATAAATGTTTAAAATTATTTATTGAAAAAATAGTGGTGCATTTGAAATAAAAATTATATTATCACAACCCCAAGTGTTAGCTCAATCGGTCAAGTCCCTGTCGTTAAAGCACCTTTGCTATTGAGAGGTCACGGGTTCAATTCTCTCGACACTCTCAGGGTCAAGCTCCATGGTTGAGCCAACAGGAAGTGATTCCTTCAAGTGGATTTGCTTGGTATGAATATTCTGTGGACGTAGCAGTCACCAATATTTGGGGTCTATGGACCACATAGAAAAAAATATATTATCACACCAAATTGAAATCATTGTTTCAAATTTAATTAACATCTAATGCTGATTTATGGTTTTTAAGCAAAAATAAGTTAAATCACATAATTTCCATTTTTTCATTTAATGATTCACTTATGGTTTTTAGTTAAAAGTAAGTTATTTTGGACCATTTGTAACTTCATAAATGATATGCTAATATTTTAAAGTCATCACACCTCAAAGGAAAATAGAGAGCTAAGGCACACACCAATGTTTATGTAAAATTGTTTTGGAGGTTTATTTTAGGAATGTGAATAATTAATTCATTTAAAAGATGTGCACCACTACTTATGTCTCCCTCCTACTCTTATCTGCAAGTTCTAAAATATTATTCCACAACACTATTATTGATTATCACTCAAATATTAATATTTACCATTATTATCAAAGTTTTCAAGGTTGAGTCTATACTTGCACACATTCGTTTATATATATCTCCACTGTTTTGGTATCGCAAGTATGTTGTCTTTTCTTGTAGCCTTGGAATCTTTTGATTTAATTATCCATCAAATGTGTTCTCTTTTTATGAATAATCAATATTTATTTCATTGATATTCAAGATTCAAACACATAAATAGACAAACATGGGAAATAGTAGAACAAATACATCAAAACTCTAAAAGTTGTCATGAAGAAAGGCAAATTTATATCATACTATAAATAAATTAATTGCATGTTAGTTGTTCGTGATTCAAAAACATAAAATAGACAAACATGAGAAATAGTAAAACAAATGCATTAAAAAAACTAAAAATTGTCCTAGAGAGAAGCAAAGTAACTTGTTTTACTCTCATAATAATTTATTCCATAATATAAATAAATGTTTTGCATGTGAGTTGTTCTTTGCACACTATGCCTACATTAATATCACTAATAGGAAAACAACTTATAAATATGTTTTTGCAAATCCACTTTTACTTAGAAATCAAACTTAAAATTTCTCTAGACACTTTTTGAGGCAATAAGCATAGCTTTACAAGCCTTAGAATTACATATTCTTCTCTTGAACTTTTAAATTAACATTCACAAAATAAATTCTTAAAATTTAATAAATCTATATTAAAAGAAATAAATATAACATGGCATATTTAGAAATTAAATTTGTACAGAGAGGATAATGTCAGGTTTCAAAATAATGATAATATAAAGACTATATAAAAGCAATGCATCAAATATATAGTGAGAATGAACTATACACCATCCTATATCCATCTTAACTCTAGATCTACCAAGCACTGAGAGCAATCAAATCTCTTTTCACTCTAAAAAAATGTTTGCACCTCAAGAGATTTAATCTCTCTCGACACTGTATAGATTCAGAGTTAAGATGAGTCTAGGCTGATTTAATTACTATCTATCTATCTATCTATCTATCTATCTATCTATCTATCTATCTATCTATCTATCTATCTATCTATCTATCTATCTATATAATATATATATATATATATATATATAGTATAATATAATATATATAATATATATATATATATATATAATATATAATATATATCTAGGCATAGCCTATACTTATAGATGAAATAACCTTTTCACTAGAATCTGACATTATAATTTCAAGCAAAATTGTGATTTTTTGTTGTTTAAAATATAAGTTTTGAAGGCATAAATGGATTCAGACCCCGAAAACCCCCCAAGGGCGCTCTAAATTTTACTTATTAAACAACTTAAACTCAAGTTTTTAAAAATCTCTATCGGATTTTGATTAAAATTAACCAAAAATAAATTCTCTAAAAAAAGGCCATTTCGTCAATAAGTTAGACTAAATCAGAATATATATATATATATATCCAATTTTAAGGTCACGGCCAAGCCAGACACCAAATTGGTGTCCGAGACCCCCTTGTTTGTGGGATAAGGGACCCACCTCCACGCAGCGATTTGATTGCTAAGTCTGTGAAGGCATACATACTCTACCCCCTCTAGTTTTGAACCTGTGACCTCTTAGAAGGAAACACATGCTCTTAACCATCATGTATTTCGTCTAGGTATAAGTGTTTTATTAATAATTATAATTATTAATTATTATTTTTGTTTCTTATCTTTAATTTTGCACCAACCGAGTATGGTAGAAACATTGTAATGTAATGTTTAACATTTTTTTTTTGACAGAAACGATTAGGTTGATATATTTATTCTTGGCTGGAAAGCCTTAATTCAGATTACAGTGAGATAAACAGAGATCAGATTTCTCATCTGCCGAGAACCAAATGGCTTCCCCTCTAATGAGCCTGCGATTTTTGTTAGTTGTAGTTCTTGTAGCTTTATCTATCTTTCCTAAATTGCAGATACATACAAACTGCTTCAATAAAAGACAGTAAAACATTTTAAACAGATGGTTAAGGGATGGGATCCCAGCCTTCGTCTCCATCCCTTAGGAGAGCTCCGGGGGGGAGAAGAACCGCTTTGTTGGCTTCAGCATCGGCTTCTTTATTGTTGTATCTCTTTATATGAAGGAACTCCAGATTCTGGAAGGTATTTGTCAGGAATCTAATTCTTCTCATAAGTCTTGATAATCTTAAATCTGAAGGAGAGGAATTATCCACAATGGCCTTTATAATGGACTGGGAGTCCCCAAAAATAATTGCATCTTTGATACCTAGAGAGATGAGCAGCTTGAGCCCCTGGAGGAGAGCCAGAGCTTCAGCTTGAATGCTGGAGTTGAAGCCCACTCCCCAAGCATATCTAGATTCAATTTTTCCATCTATGTTTTTAATAACACCACCTGCTTTGGAGCTGTCGGGGTTGCCTTTTGCAGCACCGTCAAAGAAAAGAGTTTTTCTTGCCTTCTTTTTGCAAAAATCAACGATTTCTGCAACCTTGAGACGGATTTGCCAATGCTTTAGGGGAGCAGGGAGCCTGACTTTATCAATGAATTGAAGGCCCAAAGAGTCACCCCAAGCTGCGTCTTGATCGCTAAGATCTGCCCTGTCTAGCTGGTCTCCCAAACATTCTTTCAAGTGGCTTTTAATTTTTACCCAGGTTATCTTGGGGTCACTCTTTTTGTCATTGAAAATCCTTTGATTTCTTTCCAGCCATATGTGCCAGCAGATTAATTTAGGAAGAGTGAGCCAGGCTTCTTTGATATGAAGGTTCTGAGAAGTGCCACCAAGATACATGCGCTTCCAGTTTGAGAACAAATATGAGCAGTGATTAGGAGGAGAGAAGTCAAATTTTAAAGGGCTTAACGCCTCCTTCCATAGATCAGCTGCGAAATTATAGAAGAGCATCATGTGAGCGGTAGTTTCTTCGTGATCTTCGCACAATGAGCAGTGAGAGGGTCCAATAACGCCTCTTTTACGAAGCTTGTCCTCGGTCAAAATCCTGTGATGGCAAAGAAGCCAGCAAAAGGTGTCTATCTTGGGGATCGTTGTCTGAGACTAGATCCCCTGCCAGGGCTTCGGGTCAGGCGGCACATTCAGATGCTGAGAGAGCTGCTTGTAACCCTGCGAAACTGTGTAACTACCTGGGATCGAACCCCATCCCCGAGTATTTGCTTTCCTGATAGTCAATGGGGCTTTGCCTTTTAAGTGGGTGAGGAGGGTGGCATATTCTTTGGATAGATGCGATGGCACCTCAAGGTTTCCCCATCTCTGCCAGTTGTTATTCTCCCATTGTGATAAGTCCCACAGGCTTTTAACGCCTGCTCTATCCATCCAGTGTTTTAACAGAGCCAGAGATCGATCATCAGCAAGGGGGTCGCTGCCCATAATGCGGTTCTCCTAGATATTGATGCGCTTTCCGTTTCCAGGAATCTAGTGTGCATGCTGTTTAATTAAGGCAGAGGATTTTTCTCACAACTTATGTATCATAGTTCCAGAGGTGGTGATAGGATTGTCTAAGCAGCGTGCTCTCTTCCCACGAAAGTATTTTTTCCATAACACAAGCTGAGCCCAACCCGGGTTTGGAGCAATTATCCTCCATAACAGTTTTGCACCCAAAGCAATATTTTGTTTGCTGATATTCTTAAAGTGTAGCCCGCCTTCCGTTCTGGGCAAGGAGATTGTGTCCCAGCTTATTAATGGAATTCTCTTCTCATTTGCTTTGCCACCTTTCCAAAAAAAAAATCTTATATACTCCTCCATTTTCCTCGTGATGCCAATAGGAGCCATCATCACTGCAACTTGATAAATGGGAAGACTATTTAGAACTGCTTTTATTAACACTGTCTTACTTGCTAGATTGAGCCAGTTGAATCCCCAAGATCGAATTTTAGACTTGAATTTTTCCAACAGAGGCAACCAATCTCTGCTGAGGGCTCTTTTTTGGAACACAGGGAGGCCCAGATACTTGAAGGATGACCAAGTAGAGGAGGCTGCAAGACCAAAACAGTTAGAAATGGCTTGAATAGTTTTGATCGCTGCATTCCAGCAGAATATGTGACATTTTCCTTTATTGAGGCTACTTCTTGAGTCTTCACAATAGGCATCCACCACTTCTTTGAATCTTTTAGCCAAGGGTAAGGAGGCAGCACCCAGCAGTAGAGAGTCATCCGCGAACAGTGCATGATTTATGCTTTTGACACCTCTTGCGATGTTTAGTCCCATTATTTCTTGGTCTGACTGCTTTTTATTCAAGAGGAAACTGAGGACAGAAGCTTGGAGGACAAAGAGCAAGGGGGATAAAGGACACCCTTGCCTCAGCCCTCTAGAGGCTTTGAAAAAGTCAGTGGCCCTCCCATTCACCAAAGGGGCGAACCATGGCTCACTGATACATGCCTTGATCCAGCTAATGAATTTGGGGCCAAACCCAAATTTGTGCAAGACATCCAACAGAAATATGTGTCTCACCCTATCAAAGGCGCTTTCGAGATCTAATTTGTCAACCATTCCTTTCTCTTTCCGGGTCAAGCTTGAGTGAATCGCCTCTTGGACCAGGATAAAATTATCCACTATCTGTCTTCCCTGAATAAAACCTCCCTGGTTCTTTGGAATAATGGGAGGTAGAATAGATTTCAGCCTATTGGCAATCACTTTTGTTATCAGTTTGTAGCCTATGTTGCAAAGGGAGATAGGGCGAAATCTGGAGAAGGTGTTGGCTCCTTTTTCCTTAGGGATAAGGACCAAGAAAGCCGAGTTGGTGCTTCCCCCTATTTTCTGACAAGCTTGAGATTTCTGGACCATTCTACATAAATCTTTTTCCACAATCTGCCAACAGTTCTGCAAGAATCTGGCAGTGAAGCCATTTGGGCCCGGAGCCTTATCAGGGTCCATGGCAAAGAGAGCGGTTTTGATTTCATCATTAGTGTCTTCTGCTTCCAAAGACTGATTCTTTCTGGCCAAAATCAGAGTGGGCACCTCATTTACTAAAGTTGAAGTATGCCCCAGGCCCTCTTTCTCACTATACAGGTTTTTGAAATGGAGGAAGGCAACATTTTTTATACTTTGTATATCTCTGTGATTGATGTTCTCTTCCTTGATTTCAGAGATGGATTTGAAGTTTTTTCGAGCTTGGGCTTGCTTGTGAAAGAAGGCAGAGTTCCTATCTCCTGCCTTGAGCCAAAGCCTATGAGATATGATCCTCCAATACTCTTTCTCGGCCGAGCTTGCTTTGAGTAGCTTTTGCTGAAGTTCCACCTCCTTGTCAAGGACTTCTTTTGTGATCTCTTCATTTTCCAAGTTCAGGTGGTGATTCTCAAGGCATTCTTGAATCTTTTTCCTTTCCACTGCTGGGTTAGGAAGGGATTTTACCCAAGTTTTCAATGCGGCTTTCACTCTTCTAAGCTTTTCTTCCCAAACAAAGAAGGCAGAGCCGTTGACAGGTTGCTTCCAAGTGTCTTTTACTAATTGCATAAAGGACCGTTCCTTGACCCAAAGGGGACTAAATTTAAAAGGGATAGGGCCTTGATCCATATGGACCACAAGATCAAGTTTGATGGGTCTGTGATCAGATACACTGTAAGGGAGAATATGCATTCTAGATTCTAAACCAAGAAGAAGGAAAGTACTTTGAACAAGAAATTTGTCTAACCTTGCAACAATGTGACCCGGACCGAGCCTTCTGTTGGACCAGGTGTACTTGCCCGACAAAGGTTTGATGTCGATCATATCCCAATCCTGAAGCATATCCTCCACCCATTCGCGCGTCGGATCCCTTACTATGCTTCCTCCACATTTTTCAGCCAAAGTTAAAGTGAGATTTAAGTCCCCGGCAATGATGATGTTTGCTAAATCTTCAGAATCTGCCAATCCTCTAATGGAATCCCAGCAGGTCTTTTTCTCTCCTGCGCTGACTGGAGCATACACATTAAAGAGACAAACGGTCTCAGCTGAGTCAACATGTTTCAGCTTTGTGAACAGCCAGTGTGAGTTGGCGAACTCTTTAACCTTTGAGAATTTGTTTGCATTCCAGAGGGTGCCCAGGCCTCCTGAGGCACCCTGGGCTGAGACTGCTTGTCCTTCGCTTCTCTTCCATAAATTTTTGCTGATATGGAGGAAGGCCTTATCCTCCATTTTAGTCTCCTGGATGAGGAGTATGTCAGGAGAATCAGATCATATCATAATTTTGATGGCTTCTTATTTTATTTTGCTCCCCATACCCCTACAATTCCAGGAGACGATCTTCATCACTTGCTTTTGGAGTAGGGAGCTCCTTTAGAGCTCTGGAGCTGATTTCTAGTCATCTTCGATGTTTTAGCCAACAGTTTCTCGAGGGTAGGCTGGCTTCCTTGTAATTTGTCTTTATAAGTCTCCTGCTCTCTTTTTTCGCGGGCAGATTTTCGGCCTCTCAATGATCTTCTGGCCGAGGATTGTGAACCTGCTATTTCACCTTCTTCTTATGAGTCCTCCGAACTTTGCACTTCCTCAACCTCTTCTGTGGGTATCTCTTCCGTTCTGTCTGCATTGCTTACGACTTGCTTTGGCTCCAATGGGGCTCTTGTTGGGGTGATCCTTCATTTTGTATCTCTATTCCTTGAGAGTCCTCTGTTGCTGAGCTTAACTGGATAAAATTATTTCCTTGTTCTTCCATGTGAGGTGTTTGAAGCCCAAAGCCTGTCTGGGGAGCTTTGACATTGTTATTGCCAGTTCTTGGGGCTTTGTTTTTGGTTCTTTTAACCTGCGTCCATCCTTCCTCTTTTCCTTTCTCTGCTTCACTATTTTTTGGACAGCCTCTAGCAAAATGGCCGTAGACATGGCACTTCCTGCACTTGAACGGAAGCTGCTCATAATCTAGCTTTTGAACATGCATCCAGCTTCCGACCCTAATCTTTATTGCCTCAGGCAGACCGACCTCAAGGTCAAATTAACCATAGATTCTAGTGTAATCGAATTGATCTTCGTTGTTGGCTCGATCAATGAATTTACCTAAGGTATTTCCGATGTGTTTGAGGGATTCCCAGTTCCAGCAATGCATTGGCAGATTGGCCAAACGAACCCACACAAGGACAACTGAGGGGACATCAACTGCTGGATCAAAATCAGGCATCCACTTGTTAATATACAGCCCCTGAGGGCCCATGAAATAAGGTCCATTGCGGAATATCAGCTCCTTATCTTCTTTTTCAGCAAATTCAAACAGGAAGAAACCCTTCCCCAAAAAATACAAAGTGACTCTATTTTTAATGAGTGATGCCCAGTTCCTTGCAACCCAGCTCTCCGTAGTTTTGGGGGAGGGTCAGAGCCTAGTGAACTATCCAACCAAAGCATGCTTCGCTAAAAAAGGGGTGATTGGGATCGGTTTCTCGGGGGGAAGCGAGATCTCAGGGATGTCATCCAAGCGTTTTACAAATTTCACAGCCTCGGTCATTTTCTTTTTTGGAAGAGAGTTCAGTAGATTGACAAAAGCCTCGGCTTCAGAGAGAGGGGGCAAAGAAGACTCCATTGAAGTAGCCTTAGCTCGATCTAATCGAGCTCACCCAAGACCAACGGTCATAGCCCCCAGATTTGCTCAAAAGAAGCCCCAGGAAAACGGTCAGAAGAGCAAGGGCCGAACCACCGTTAAAGAAGTCGAACACCTCGCAGGAGAAGTGCCTCGTGGAAGAAGGCTAAGCCCTCTGAAACGGCCTGAGGGCCGAGGTGACGGCCTTAGTCGCAGGGTTCAAATGCAGCGACGATCCGATCAGAGTCCAGCCAAAAAACCAATGTAATGTTTAACATTTTGACTAAGTCAAATTACATAAAATAAAACTTAAAATAAAAGTAAAATAAAATTAATGTATTGTAAACATTTTAACTCCATCAACATAAAAATAAGAATAACAAAAAAAATAAAAAAATGACCCATGATATTTGTGTGGAATATAGCCTAATTAAAAGGGGAAATTAAATTGGCCTATACTCATCTTAACTTCGGATCTACCAAGCACTAAGAAGGATCAAACCTCTTCAGATGCAAACCTCATTTAGAGTGAAAAAGAGATTTGATCACTCTCTTCCCTTGGTGGATCCAGAGTTAACATGGATTTAGGTTAATTTATATTTACACCAAAGGTGTTTGCAGTTGGAAAAGGTAATTATGTTTAGTGTTCATAGTTGTACTTGAAGTCAAAATGTAATATATGTGTCAAAATAAAAGGAAAAATATTTTTTTATTATTATTGAATTGACTTATTAAAGCATGGTTTTCATGGTTGGGTCAAATGTATAGGTCAAGCCTCCATTGTAGGCTTTAGGTTATTGTCAAAGTCAATTTGTTTAGACTCATCCATCCATCGAAGTTTCCTTGTTGTTGAAATAATCTCCATCAAGTCGACTTCCATAAGATGATCACATGTCGGCCTACACAATTGTTTGACTATACATGTCAGCTCAATACCAGTGACATAACTCTTCATGATTACGTGTCGGCCTATTTTCATGTGGTAACAAGTATATATATCAACCTAAGTACTTCATATAAATCACAGTTTTAGAGCTCACATTTTCAGAGAGGTTTTTTGGTGATCACAGAAATTTGGATAAGGCATTTCAGAGATAAGGTTTCAGTGTAATTACAGGAGCTTGGATAGGGTAAAGAGATCACAATTCAGGGTTACCACAGCTTGGTGCTTCCACAAGTTCGTGAATGTATTGATGTCATCATAGTAATGAAGTCTTGGTTCTCGAGTATTTCGGTATTATCACAGTCTCGATGTTAGTGCTATCACAGTGATATTAGTTTGATGCCATTGCAAGGATCTAAGTGTGAAGAAAAATAACTACTACAAGATCTATTGAACTGAATAATGACAAGGTTGACTTGATGGATGGTGGAATTCTCAAGTCTAAGTTGTAAGGGTCTTGGTCATCTCATCTTGAATCTACTGAAGGAAGAATTTTGACTGGGTTTTCCCCTAGAGTGGGGTTTTTCCCTGGTAGCGTGCCTACATCTTGTGTACACTTTTAGTTGTTGCTTGGCATTAATCTTGATGATAATAAAATATAACTTGAAAGAACAAATAATAATAATAACATCACACGATAATGTCATAATAAGAGAAATCGATTAATTGTCATCTCTATGGATTTATCTAACATGGTATCAGAGTTATGGTCAAGGTCAAAGACAGTTTGAAGAAGGGAAGTTATGGGCTAATAAAACTAATGAAACTAATATTACAGTGAGCATATTAAAGACACTAAGAATGAAGGAGAAAGAAGTCGAATTACTTCAGAAAATGAGCTTGTAAAATTTCAGTGAATACATAGTACATCAAAGGACTGACTTCGCTATAAATTGTCGAAATATTCTTGCCATATAAGTAACAGCGAAAACAAGAGAGATTTTCGGTACTTACACAGTGATATAGTTCAAATATTTCCAGAGATTGGGCTCTTAGTATTTCAGTGGAGGCACAATCTAAACATTTTAGTGAAGGCACAATATTTCGATAATGGCACAGTTTAATAAAGATATAACTTCGCTATATATAACAGAGATGACTTCAGTGCTATATGCCACCACTATACCATAGTCTCATTGCATTCACTGTTTCGGTGCCACCATAGAAAGAAGATCTTAGTGATACATCACAATGAAGGATTCAGTGCTTCCAACAGTGAGTATGTTTTGATGAGAAGGTTACTACAATAACACAACTTTGGTGCTTCCAACAGAAAAGGAGTTCGGTGCTACCACAACAGTTTGGTGTCACTACAATGTGAGGGGTTCACTACATTGAGAAGGGATGGAACTTGGTATAGCTTCCTATGAAGGTCAATCAAGTATAAACGCAAGAAACCAAGTTAAGAAAATAAAGTAAGTACTTTGTACCCAAGAAGATACAATTGCAAAAAGCCTAATAAAAACAGAGGTATGTAATTCATAAGTTATGTATGCTCATAAGCATTTGAATTTCTATTATCCCTAATGGTTCATATAATCCTTATTTCTAACTAGTATAGGATTAAGGTGTACACTCTAGTTAACATATTAGAGCCTTAATCCTCTGCCTCTAGGATTTACAAGTAATCTAGGATTCCAAGTAAAATTCCTTAAAAGAAAGAATAACTTTTCATAGAATTCCATCCTCCATGGCTATGTAGGAAATCTAACCTAAGAAATTAAATCACGTTCTTGGTATCACACGTTGTGCTTTTAAGTATGTACTATAGGTATAAAAAGATGATGGCGTAATACAAAGAGAACACTTCAAGAAATCATTAATAGGTTTGCCGAGGAACTTCTCCAAGTATGTCTTAAACTATACACCTTATAAATTCTCTAAAAGATATGTTCATCTTATTTTTGAAGTTTGCATTACTTTACTAACATCATTATGTCTAGTTATCTTGAATCATAATGCTTCTTATTTTGGGTGATTTGTCACTTGATAGATCTGCCCTCCTCATATTCTCCATTGATTTTATATAACCCTAGACAGGTTCTCAGGAAAACCCTAACCTAAGGGTATGTTAATGTTAATATCTGAAACCCTTAAACTGCTTAGGGTTATTGAGAAATGTTATTTGAAGTTTTTGTTGATAATGTCATGTTTGGGGTCTTGATATGATTATGAAAACCATAACTTGTTAAGGTTGAAATAATGTTGTATGGAATCCTAAACCTTTGAAGTTCTAGTAAAGTGAGGTTTGTTAAGAATTGAAACCCTAGATTCTTAGGGTTTGGTTGGGTCTACAAGTAAAACCCTTATTAGGGTTTGCTATGAATTGAAACCCTAGATCTTTAGGGTTTGGTTGGTCTATAAGCAAAACCCTTGTTATGTATTTAGAGTCCTATGAATGAAACTCTAGTGTTACACAATATTTTGTCACGCCTCCTGCACTTCCTTGTGACATACCTTGAAGTGCCAGAAACATGGTCATTATACATTATACTCATCAATATATAAAACTCATATTCCTCCTTTAACTTTTCTCAAAAAATATCTACAGCTTTCCCTGAAGAAATGGCTCATGAAACCCTAACATGAAGATCATCACTCTTATGTACCTCAAAACCACGATGATCGCATCTTTCACCTTGTTAAGCTAGCGATGGCATTGCTCTGTTCACTCTCATACTCGCAATGGTATCAAAAAGGAATTTTTCCTAAAGAGGATGAGAAGCTTCGTGATCTAGAAGCTTCAAGAGCAGCGAGCTGGAGGTGGTTTCGCATAGATGAGGTAGAATCCTACCAACTTGACCTCTTTGTCTTATCCCTATGAGCTAACTCCTTGAGATGTGGGCCTAATCCTATCTTTGGAGAAGTCCTAACTCCCTTTCTTAGTCTATAAATTCATCCTCTCCCATTCCCAAATGGTTTGTCAGGTTAGAGGCTGGTTGAACTATGTCCATTTGCAACCCTATGTTGAGCTTGTGCTTAGAGGTTATTCATTAGACTTGGAGAAGGAGTGTTGGAGAGTTTCTTGCCTTGGACTTGGATCACCATTCAAGGAGAGCCTTTCAACATCAAGGCTATGGTTGTAAGCTTCCCCTTTATTCTTTAGATAATAATACCACTGTTGGTTCATCTTCCCAATATATATGTTCATGTATGTATTTGTTTGGAATTCCTTGATCAGCTAAATAGATTATTATTGGATTTGCTATTGGTTTTTGCATGCTTTGTTGTCTCTTACTCATTTGCGCAGGTAGATAAGCATTGAAAGAAGCAGGAACAAGACCTTGACACAAGCAGTTCAAGGATCGCAACAAAGGAAATTGGCATCAGAGCAAGGTAGGTCTTCTCTTTTGTTCTATATTTCAATCATAATCTAAGGATATGTCTAGTTGATTGTCCCCCTAGTTGCTAGACCCACTCATTGGGCTAGAGGGATCGTCTTTGTCCGCAGAGAGGATTAACCTTATCAACATCTAGCTATGTGTTCATTTGGTTGAAACCCTAGCATGTTCTAGGTTGGTATATGTCTAACATATTAATATTGTCTGACATATGATGTGCTTATGATATGCTGATGAATTCCTAGATACATGTGTTGACCTAAGTGTTAATGGTCATGAGTCCTAGGGTTTGGAAGCAATCCATACTCAAAGTTTGATGGTCTAGGATGATGTTTGGAAAATATAGGGTTTAGCAGCTAAATCCTATTAGTAGTTAATTCTCTAGTATGTATAACCGTCTAGAATTTATGAATCTATATAGTGATTGCTGAGAATTTGTAGATGGAAATCTAGGGTTTACATGAAACCCTAGTAAATGATAAACATGGTGTTGATTAAGTTGTGATTGGTTTTGATTGTTGAAGCTCATGTATGAAATCTAGGATACATATGAAATCCTAGTGGGGAGTCTAACTTATGAATTCTGATAATTGTTAGACACATTACTTGTTTGAATTATTTCTAGGGTTTTCTATATGAAAAAACTTGTCATCTCATTGAAAGGATATTGAAATCCAAAATGAGTTTAATATTTTGACTCGTGAATGTGATTTAGGGTTTGCAACAAAACCTGGGAAAGAATTGAAGTATTGAAGTATAGTCTCTTGTTGATTATGTTTGAAAAATGCTTCTGCTATTATAAAGTTTTGATATGGCTAACTTCATGCCTCTATAATTTTGGTTGTACTTGCTATCTAAGTTGTGCAGGCACATCATCTTTAAGTTGGTGAAGATGATCGTGAAGTAAATTTGATGTGATAAACATGATATATGAATGACTATGATAAGAAGGATGGAAGCCATGAAATATTCTCTAATGTATTAAAGAAGAAGTATAACTCCCTAAGTTAAGAGGGAGTCTGGATGAAATCTCCGTAGGTTACGAGGGAGCTTTAATGAAAGAAATCTCCCTAGAATAAGAGGATGGTTGAGAATATTCCTTGTATAGGAATAATTAGATCCACTTTGTTTAAGAGTGAGTGACAGATATGATTCTCTACTTCATGTGTCATGCACTAGATCGGGACTAACAGCCGAAAGTTTTAGTGAAGGCCATGAGTGAGAGAAGGAAATTGGAGAATGCATTTTGAGGTGCTTCTAAAATAAGGAAAGTAGGATCTGATTGAAGAATATGTTGTTGCATATAAAGTAGGAAAGGAAAGTGTATGATTGAGGACTTTTTTTTTCAAATATTCAGTTGATACTCCTACTATGAAAAGTTGAGAAGCAACATAAAGTTGTCTGGAAGACCCCATAGGTTTGTATTTGATTATGTACATGTGAAAGTATATTATTGATGGAGGTTGTGTTTGTATAGGTAAATATCTCAAAATGTTTGATAGCATGTTGGTTACTGATCAATTTCATCGGGAGAGATTTGTTGTCTTTGATCTGTTGGATCAAGGAGTGTTGAGGCTTTGTGAGTGAAGCATTGCTTGGGAGGACATATGGTCAACACTTTGTGTTGATGTCTAGGTCCCAAAGATGGAAGGGTGACGTTGGTCATTAAGATCTGACATGCACCTGGATCTTTGGGTTGATGGTTAGCAAGTAAGCTTGATGGTACCTAGATAGGTTGAAAGCTTGAGTCCATCTCAGTCCCACTCGGATAAATTGCCCTAGTTAGGAATCTAATATGTGGCATTGCAGTGCCTAAATTTTTAAGAGACAAATGGATAGATTTCCCTGGTCAAGAATCTAGTCCATGGCATTGTGGCACCTAAACTTCTTCCTAGATGATGTGGTTTGAGATCTTCCATGTACCTCTTTAGTTATATGTAAATATGAATACCTCCCTAGTTAAGAGGGGGTGTTAGAAAATGTAACTAGGTTCGATCCTCATAATTGTACTTGAAGTCAAAATGTAATATACTTATCAAAAGAAAATTAAAAATATTTTTTATTATTATTGAACTGACTTATTAAAGCACGGGTTTCATGTTTGGGTCAAATGTATAGGTCAAGACTCCATTGTAGGCTTTAGGTTATTATCAAAGTAAATTTGTGAAGACTCCTCCATCCATCGAAGTCTCATTGATATTGAAAGAATCTCCATCAAGTCGGCTTCCATAAGATGATCACATGTCGACCTACACAACTGTTCGAATATACATATCAGCTCAATAACAATGAACAACTCTTCATTATCACATGTCATCCTATTTTCATGTGGCAACAACTATATATATCTACCTAAGTACTTCACTTAAATCACAATTTTGGAGCTTGCACTTTCAGAGAGGTTTTTTGGTGATCATAGAAATTTGGACAAGGCATTTCAAAGATAAGGTTTCGGTGTAATTGAAGGAGCTCAGATAGGGTACAATGATCACAGTTCGATGCTCCAACAGTTCAGGGTTACCACAGCTCAATGCTTCCACAAGTTTGTGAATGTATTAATGTCATCACAATAATGAATTCTTGGTTCTCCAGAGTTTGGTGCTATCATAGTCTCGATGCTAGTGTTATCAGAGTGGTATTAGTTTGGTTCCCTTGCAAGGATATAAGTGTGAATAAGAATGACTGCTACAGAAGCTATTAAACTAAATAATGGCAAGGTTGACTTGATGGATGGAGGAAGTCTCGAGTCTAAGTTGTAAGGGTCTTGGTCGTCTCATCTTGAATCTATTGAAGGAAGAATTTTGACTAGGTTTTCCTTTAGAGTGGGGTTTTTCCTTGGAAGCGTACCTACATCTTGTGTACTCTTTTATTTGTTGTTTGACATTTGTCTTAATGATAAGAAAATATAACTCGAAAGAACAAATAATAATAATAACATCACAAGATAATGTCATAATAAGAGAAATCATTTAATTGACGTCTCTATGGATTTCTCTAACATTCCTCTATGGAGTCAGCTGGGAAAACATTGTACATCCTAGCTAATCTGAGTGCCCCATTTTCATCCTCCTCTTTCCACTAAAAATTTGAGACGTGGGGTTTCGCATGAGACATCTTTCCTGACGATCCGACACCATTTTTCTGAAAATCAATTTTCCGATAGTCAATTTATGTTATGCGATGTAGGAGTTGTTCCCTCTACAAATGAAGATTTGGATGAAATCGTTCAAGTGAGCCTCTTCACATGAACCTCTGCACCAAAAGACCAGTCACAGTTGTTAGGGTCCTATAATGTATAGGATCAAATGATGATTGAATGATTTCTTTCAGTATTTCAGATTGTAAATAATATTGCATACATCAAATGATTTCCAAAAAAGATAGGACAATGAGAAAAATGAAAAGAGGGTATAAATAGAAAAATGAAAAAGAAAAAGAAATTATAAAAGAACCCCACAAAAAATGAATAAATGTGAAAGTGATGCTAGTTGAAGTGCCACTGATAGTCCAATAATTTTGTAGAGAATAAAATCATGAAATTATGTGCAGCTTGTCTAAAATGCCACAATACTTCTTTTGGTTTGAAACATACAATTTAATCATGTTCAAACAAATTTCAATTGATGTCAATTAGATTAGAGTGAATAACTTAGCCAAACAATGTAATCTTGAATGAGATTAAATAGGTAGAATAGGTGAATAAATTAATCCAACAGTTTAATCTAGATTAATGCAGTTGTTAGATTGTTTAGTTGTTTGAATAAATATTTTGAGTCCTTTCCAATGGCAAAATAAAACAAGGTTTGTACGTTTAAATGCACCCTAATTGGTTTAAAGTTACATTATTTTAGGAAAAGTTGATTTATTTGGTAAATTGCTAAATTTGGTGGTTTGTCCAAAGTTTGGACTTTATGGTAAAAAGATATCCGCCCAAGATATGTTGTGGGACCGTTAGCGTTAAACTCCACACACCTCTCCGCGGCCGATCGCAATCTTGTTTTGATCCTATGGCTCTTAAGCCTTTTTGGACCCCCCCTCCCCCAGCTGCTATGATTCTCTTTAATGGCATGGGGTGGGGGGGGGGGGGGGGGTGGGGGGTTCGAAAAGCAATTCCCCCGTTGCTACATTCTTCCCCTCATGATTACGAACCCCCCCTTCCAATACCACAAACAACCATCACCCCCTCCTAAAGCGGTTTCCTCCATCCCGCCGCAACCCACCTTCCTGGTTACATCACCCCCCCAGTTCCACTCAACTGCAATGTATCCCTCCGCCTATCACTTTCTGACTATAGACTCAGGCCTCCATCCACCTATCATGAGTCGCCACATCAACGAATGTTACACCAATTTTGTTGCATCTTCCTCCCATTGTTGAGTAATAGCGGCCCTTGGACAGTCGTTTATCCAACAGTCCCGCTCCAGTTATGAATTTATAAAGCTCCATTTCTCCCGTGCTCATGTCCCTTTCTTGCTTTCCTACTGTTACACTGCTCCCGATCCCTATTTTCTGCCTATCAACAACTACTCACAGAGAACACTCCCTCCAAGCTTTTTCCCATGAATTTATAGTAATCCTCTGCAATTCTCACTTGTCACCCTCTCCAACTTCATTCTATTACCATGATGGCCCCCAAAACTGCCACTGTGATGAACCCTGTTATCACTCAGGTTGTCCCTAGGCTCCTATAGGGATACAGCCGAGGTAACCACAAACCAATCTTTGGATTGCAGGTTCTAGCCTACCTGCAATCAGAGAGGGCTCTCTCTTAATGATTCAACTTTGTTGATGATTTTAGGCTAGCTTTTGGCTCAGGGGTTTTTTGTCTGTGTTTGGATGGAAGGAAAATGCTTTCAGGTAGAGAGGCAATTCATGAAATGATAAGTTTCAAACCATTGGGCATGGAGTCATGGGTTAGGATTATCAGTGCATTTTCTTGGTCATAAGAGAAATATGAAGCAGGATAGCTGCTCATAACACAATGTTCAGACTATAAGGATGAATGATATGTAAGGAATGAGAGGCACTTAAGAATCTCTCACCCAGCTTAACAGAGGGAAGGATGATCTCTATCTAGGGGCAATGAAGAATCCCTGGATAACTATCTAAGGTTCAGGCAAACATGAGCCATGTGGAATTCATATTTATGCCTAAACAGAGGAAAACATAGAGAAACAACATAAATTGAGCATAGAGTGTATTTAAACAAATTCTGAGCTATTCTTCTTTTCTGTTGTTTAGATGGTAACTTATAAATGAAAATAGAGGTAAGAAGCACTTATTGAGTTATGCATCAGCACGAGAATTCCATAATCACTCTTCAACCAGTAAACACAGTGAACAATCCATTCTCCAAAAGCTCATAAGCAGTCTTTGATTACATAAACTTATCAGGTGTTACAGTGCGAGTCTCTCCTGGAGCAAAATCAGCTAAAGATAGTTTTACCGACCACTAACCAACCAACCAACCCTTAATACAGTATTCAGGGTTGTCTTTATAGTGCAAATACCTCAAACTATTTATTACAATTGACCTAAAACATGTCTGCAAAAAGAGCTTTTCTAAACCTAAAATTGTGCCAAAATTAAATGCAGGTGAATATCTATTGAACTGTGTCAGAGGTAGATGGATCAAAAGGAGTGCAATATGGCCCTTGGTGGCTCGATGCAGTACTGCTGGAATAACTGTGCTTTGGGATCTGCAGTTCTGTTCTGGTGCGAGTTAAATGTGTAATAACCATGATTTGAGAGTTTTGAGTGGCTTCGCCCTCTTTTTTGACTTTGCTGGAAGGTATTTAATTTTCTCCTACTTTGGGCTGCTGTTAAGATCTTCGCTGATACTCTTTGCCGCTACATTGATGGTCTCAGCCACTTACTGATACTCTTTGACGTGCTTTCTCTCTGTAGATTTGATCTGATACTCTTTAATCTCTGTCTCTGGTCTCTTCCTGCCTTCAAATCGGTTTAATTTGGCAAAATCGGGCAATTTCGGGCCTTTTCGGTGCAAAACGGGCCAAGGAATCAAAAGATTCCCTAAAGATTCCCCAATATGGCCTATTTCCCGTAGCGATGCGCAATTAGCGCTTCGAAAACCGCCTCCTTTCTCATTCCGGAGCTCCGAAGCACGATTTTTCCTCTTGCGCGAATTTTCGGTTGCTGACGTCAGCAGTACGGCAGATGACGTCAACAGTGGGGTCCTTTGGTACGGATGTGACATCAACATGCTGACGTCATCAAGGTGACGTTGCAGTACAACGGGGTGACGTGGCAGGGTGAGGTGACGTGGAGGCGACATGGCACGGTGAGGTGGCGCTCTTGTTACGTGAGGGGAGGGCGGTTTTCCTGGGCATCAGATCACCTTTGGTACGGAGGTGGTTTCTGTCAGGGGCGGCCCGATGCAATGGGAGGCCGCCACCTCTCCCGGCGTACGAGGGTAAAACCGTCGAACATCGGGTGGTAACCTACCACCGTAATCGGGCGCGCGATGTGATCAAGGACCGTCGGATCTGGGGGAGGCGATCCGACGGTGGACGGAAAAGGGAGATGCGCGAGGTTTAGCAAAGGCGCGCGCGTGTTAAAGGCTTAATTTTTCGCGGCACGGTGGGTTTTTGACTTTAGAAAATGGGCAAATGTGTTTTAAGCGGTGGAAACATATCAAACAAACATTAATAGTTTTCACAGAAGAATGCACGGGGAGGGTTATTAGCCTTTGGAAAGGGTTCTCTTAGTGTTTGGAAGGGGTCCAGACACTTGGGAGTGGAAATTTTTTGCATAGGGAGGGTTCTTACTAAAGTCCAGGTGACTTAGTAATTCCCAGTGAAGTATTTATGGTTATATTTCAACCAGGGGGAGGGGATTATCTACATAGTTTTAGTATGGGGATAGGGAAAATATAGGGAGTTAAATAATAGTGTCAGTAATTAATATGGAGATGACAAGAAAGCGCTAAGCTTCAGAGATCTTAGGCTTCAAAGGGGAGATAGAACCGTATAGAGAAAGTATGAATCCTCTTTGAGTGAAGCAGATCTTCACCCAGGCTAATGATATGAAAAATGATGAAACTAAGAGATATCAAGCAGATCTTGACCTCTTGTGGGGAAATTAGTTAATGATTTCGGGGAGGGGGAGAGAGGGAAGTTAGTTATGCCTTTTTTTTAGCTTTTTCACATAAAACTTCCTGGTGATTGTGCCCTGAGTAGAGATGACACCCTGAAAACATAGAATTGATCAGAAATCAAGATTCTGCAACCTCAAAACTACCTACCCAGCCTACTTACCTAACATTTATTCTTCTTTTGGTTTTGGTGCACTTAGACTTGCAAACCCATAATTTCAATTTTTTCTTTTTATGCCTTCCTATCTACCAACTACCCTTTTTTCTTCCAAGGGCCCAGATTAAGTAGTTGGGCTCCTTTGATTCTCTACCTATCTAAGAATCTGCCAAGATTAAGCTATTTGGACAGATTTTCATTCTCTATATTCTAAACAGGAAATTGAAACCTAGGGAGACCAAGATTAAGCTGTTTGGACCTCCCTTCAGCTAAAAATTGTACAAAACTGAAATGACTTTTCAAATTTTGGAAAGCAATTAGATGAACTCTGAGTAGCCTTCTTTGCTCGGTGACTATTTAGCAAATATGGAGCATTGCAGCATGCAAAGTATGACATATTTGGCCTGAAAAATGTCAATCATGAAATATGAGTAACCTGCTGCAGCAGGAGGCTAACAGTGGCTCCACTTGGGGATGGCTTCTCCTTGTGAGAAGTCAAGAACAGCAGGTCAGATTTCCTTGATTCTTCTATTATGGTTGTGCTTTGAACTTTGTTAGTGCTGACTGTTGGATTGATTTGAACCTTTGGATTAGTAACAGCTCTCTCCTTCACTTGTGCTGCTATTAAACTGTAAAGCACTTTCTGCTTTCTTTTGTGTGCTTTAGCATTCTGGATTCTTACAAAAATAAAATCAAAACGCTGATATATACAAACATTCTATGTACAGAATATAATTCCGCCTGCTCTTTTCAAACAAAAGGATCATTGTAGTGCTTTAGCATTCGGCCATTGACAAGGCCTTCTTCAGCCGTGCTGCCATCTGGAGATTTGAGAAAATAAGTATTATTGCCTTGCACAGCGCTGATAATGTATGGACCTTTCCACATAAAATCGAATTTTGCATGTTTGCCCTTGTCTTCTCTTCGTGAATCCCATCTTAGAACTTTGCTGCCCACCTAGAAATCTTCTGCTTTTGCCTTCTTATCAAACATCTTTTTGAGTTTTTCTTGCAGTATTTGAGCTCTGTCGAAGACTTGTTCTCTGGTTTGCTGAAGATGAATGGTTTGATTAACTATTCTCTGTATGTCATTTGGTTCAGCCTGAATTTCCTGCAACAATTTAATAGTAGGAATGCCCAAAGACGAAGGAAATTTGGCTTCCATGCCATATACAAGTTCATAAGGGCTCATCCCAATGGATTTCTTGGTGGACAGTCTATCTGCCCACAGAGCATTTGTGAGCTTCCTATGCCAGTTCTTTTTGTTTTCCTCCAGCAATTTCTTTATGATA